>JARHVA010002390.1:2572500-2604483 GCA_037957365.1 Torreya grandis | reverse complement strand
TGATTTTTATATATTCATTTTTATATGTTTTCATTTATTTACTTTCAATAATTAATTAGCTTTCTTTTCATTAAAATATTATCAAAAACTAAAAATAAATCAATAACCAAAACGTTATTACCAAAAGAGCAGGAGCATTCCTAAAAACTTGATTCTAATAGAAAAATAAGTCAAACCACATATCACATTTATAAAAATATCTTATAATTAGACATTACTTCAGCTAGCCTCTTAGATGACACTTTTTGAGCATCCATACCTATATAAAGAAGGTGTTTTTTCCCAGAGTTGCATCATCAAGTCCTACTATCAACACTCAATTAGATATCAATGTTGAGATTAACATTGAGGTTTTCCATTATAAATATATCAAAACATATCAATTTTAATGATATTATTTCCATAGAGGAATAATATCATATCCTTGATCTATCCATCATCATCTTCCCCCAAAATTAAGGTTGTTAATACAATGTGATTTGGGCCTAGATTCCCATCTCCATCCCCTTTATTTTCCTTAGGTCTATCATAATTATATATAATTCATATTTGTGTATGACATTATAAATTCATATCCATCCTGATAGAGTTGAAAAAGCTACCTAATTCATCCAACTACACCATCCCCACCTTCACATTCCTAGTTTTGATTAGGATCTTTGTCTCCTTGTCATTACCAATACTAAGTGACCTTGAAGCTCTATTTCTACTCATCTAGACATTCTTAATGAGAAATGTGATCCAATATAACTATTTTTGTTCCATCATGAAAATATCTTGACACTCACCATTCCTAATCCTATCCCACTAAATAATCATCCCAATCCATAGTTTGATCCATCATTCATCCATTACATTACCTATCTCATCCTGGGCCTCGAGAAATTAAGTGAATAATTTAACATATATGATATTAATGTACATAGAAATTGATGAAAACAAAATTAAATAATTTAAAATTTTGTATTTCAATTTTATTCTTGTTACTTCTCCATTCTCCAGCTTCCCCTCTCCTTCCATTTATTTTAAGGGTATTTATATACCCCCATAATTTGTCTAGATAAGACCTAGGTAGATATATTGGCCATAAGGACTATATATGGATAAAAAATTAACTATGATGAGGGGTTCATTGGTAAATTGGAACAGCCATAATTTTTAAACTAATTTAGATTAGAAATCTTATAATTATTATTACCTAAATACACAAACTAGGAGTGAAATCCCAATTCATGAAATGTGGGATGTATATAAAAATACTAGCAATCATCTTGAGTCTAATGTTATGAATCTCATTATAATAAGTGAAATGACTCATCATATTGATAATATACCATTGATTATCCTACATAACCTAGATAAGGAAATATCTACTAGATATGACCAATATCTAGGTAGGATCTATTATTCAAAGGATAAGGTGAACTACATGCAAATGACTACACATGCCTTTAGTGAGAGTTAAATACCTCTAACCATAAAGTGAAAAACCATAACCACTACCTCTAAGTATTTTAATATATATCAATATCTTCACACCAACCAATCTCTCACCTATAGCCCTCATGTGTAGGAGGTTCCCAGACCTAGTGCCACCATTATCCTGGATGAACTCATCAATACATTGGTGGGTCACATTCATGATTTAGATAAAAATAATCAATATATAAATCAAGGATTGAACCCAAATCCTCCTACCCAAACTCATTCCTCCTTTATTCCAATATAAATATCAATTCATTAATTGTTACAATAATAAGCTTACGTTTACCCACCACAACTAGAGCATACACCTCCATCAAGCTATGCCTATAAAAAATCCCTAGGGGACATATTTAATTATATAATCCCTAACTTATAAACCTTAAAAATTAATCCACCTTTCCTATCTCATACCCAAACCTTGATGGGAGGTATATTCATCTAAACTCTACCCTTGTAAACCAATATGGTGTCTAATAATCTTCCACTCTATACCTCTCTACGTTAATTACCTCCCATGTATGATCCTCCTCCATAGACTAACCACATACCACCATACATTACTTCAGGATATGTTCAAACCACTTATTTCACTCTTAAATAAATCACCAACCCTTTGACATCTAACATTATTCCTCCCTATTTCCATATATTCTCCAAGTCTACCAATTGGATAACTATTTTCTAACTTATTCAAATTAATCTTATCAAGCATATTCCATTACTCCTAGTGGTTATCTAATAAACCCATATATGATCCCATCTTGATAATCTAGTTCTGATGCATAAACCACCAGATTCAACAATATGGGGACTTATGCTGAGTATATTAAATATCCCCCCAATCTCAACATACCAAGATTCATTTTTCCATATCCCCTACTAGACCTTCCCAAGTTTAAAGGATAAGGCTATCCTAATGTGCATGCCAAGGATTAAACCATGGATTTTAGGGAACTCTTACCTTTATATGGGGTTAATTAATAATAATTTCACTAAAACCATAGAAAAAATCTCTCTTAATTGGTATTACGCACTCACAGATGGGTCCATTCATTAAGGCCTTCTATATGAACAAGATTTTAAAGAATAACATTTGAGAATTTATTCATATCAAATAATAACATAATGAATTCACTTCCTATTTCATCATGAGATGGTGAAAAGTTATATATCCATCTACCAGTGCACCTCACATGGACCAAAGGAAATTATGCAAGATTTTTGTCCACTCCATTAACAAGGAGAAAAGGGAATATGTCTAAAATTTCCCATATTAATATTATGAATAAGATATCTCAATTGATATACAAATTTATCAAGCAATGATTAATATTGGTTATCAAACTTATGGGGTGACTAGGAGAATTATCACCCTAAACCAGAATAATAGGGATTTCAAAGTGTAAGACAAAATAACATCAGTAATCAAGGACATCAAATCCTAAACTAAAATAGGAATGCCACAATCAATGGTATGATTGACTAGGTAAAAATCAAAATATAATGAACAATAATTAGGTTCTACCCATGAACAACACCAACCTAAATAATAATATAGGTGTTAGGAACCAAAACCCCTCACATGTAGTTCATGTGGATGAAGTGATCTAACTTCCTCCCCACAACATGTAATATCAAAACTAAAACAAGAACTAGTTTAAACATGTTGAACATTTTTATATAATTGTAGATCCATCCCTATTATCAAAAGAATAATCAACAAGGGTTTGGTAAACAAGGACAAAATCAAAGGTCTAGGGAATATGATCCCATTGTCAACTATCTCTTCCACCAAGTTATCAGTAATGATAATTATAACTATAGGGAGTATAACAAGTTCATCCAAAGTCTCTTTGAGGATCAAAATGCAAAATTTCATAGACATGTTCTTAGGGAATGTAGGCAAAAACCTTCAAGACTTATAGAATGGTTTCATTATGCCATAAAACTAAAATCTCTATATTTACCAGAATCCTTTTTCAAAGCACCAAACATGAACTACCTCAAACCAAAAAAAATGTAACTTTAAGAATCTAATGATTTATCATAATCAACATACATAATAATTTATGAATTATGCTTAATCCACCACTTTGAGAACTACTAATGTTTATGTCACTCCATAGTTAGGAGTCTAATGTAAAACTAGAGTGATATGGTTTATAGGCTTGGAATTTAAAAAATAATAGAATATAGTTACTTTCACTAAGGAATATCAACCCAAAAATCACCACCCTATGAACATTATGGATACTGATACCATTCTTAATCCTATGGTGGATTATGATTTAATTTTAGATCTTATGAAAACCTTCTCCCACATTTCCTTTTTTAACTTGTTAAAAAACTATCTTTCCCATTTTTTGGCATTGTTTAATGCTTTAGTCTTAGGGAATTTATCCAATTTAACTCCCTCTTCATAGGCCCAAATCAATCACATTGATCTAGATATGTTTCCACTTGGGTAAGATTCTTAGGACACTAGTTATTTCTTGAACCTTAAGAGTCTCCCTCCTAATTTTGAGTTGGTAAGGAGGGCGGATATAACCTTGTTATTTTAAGTATGTATATATAATAAATATATAAATAGATCCATGATTGATGACATGGAAGTCGTGAACATTATCAAATTCTCTTTCCTATAGAAAATTGGTTATGGGGAGACCAGTTGTTCCACAGCTCACAATACCCTTGAAGGATATGATAGCCTCTAATATACATTTATAGGAACCATTATGATTATATTTACTCTATATCCCAATAACATGTTAATATAATTTTATGTGATTGACAAAGACAAACTATAACATGATCTTGGAAGACCTTGGATTCACAAGATGAGGGCCATCCCTTAAAATTTATTCTAACAAATTATGTTTATTTGTCTAGATAATATTTTTATGGCTCAAGGGGATCCAAAGGATTTTGAAATGATTCCAAAAACCATATATAAACAACCATGCTTGAATATTGGCTATCACTTACCTACCAATGAGGTCATAAAATCCACAGTTGGTCGATGTTATAGATCCTATAAAGCCTAAGGTGGTTGTCATGAAGAAAGGGAATAAATCCATTTAGACTTATTCAACAATAAACAATGAAAAAAGAGGTATTAGATACAAAAAATATTAGTGGTAAATATCCAATAGTCATGTTAGTAGTTTTGACTATGTCAAAAACTAATATTATTGATATCTTAGAAAATAATGCACCATTCATTTTCTTATTTAACCCAAGAGGAGTAGGGACTTATAATTTATCTAAATCTCAAAACTAATAACCACATGAAGGTTTATTTAGTATACTTTAAATCTACATGGTTGAGATATAATAAGACTAAGAATCCCTCTGCAATGATGATCCTTCCTCTACACATATTTAATGGGATCTTTACTATGATGGGGACAAATGTTGTGTTGGTGCAAGATCAGGAGTGATGTTGGTTTCTCAAAAGGGAATGGTCTTAAATTTTGATTTTAAAATTGAATTTTAGTGCACTATTAATGGGGTGAAGTATGAAGATTTATTACTTGAGATGCTTATCATTAAAGTTGTGAATTCAAAAACTTAAAATTCAAGGTGATTCATAAATAGTAAATAATACAGTTTAATAACTATATCAAACTAAAGATAAACACCTTCATATTTTCAAGGATACTATGGAAGAATTTTTCAAAGGTCTTAAATTCATTTATATAGAAGTAATATTGAGAGAGAGTAACCAAATTTTTGACTCTATGGATACTTCCTCTTCTTATTTTGACCCCCACCTAGTGATAACTAAGTCATATTTCATAGTGTCTATTAGAAAAAATACTCTTATGAAAAAAATACTAATTATCAAACCCTTATTTGTATAAGGAGGGATTCTAGCTTGTTACCCCTAGACCTAGATAAAAATGATGAAGTTATCTTAGAGTTCATTCATTCTTACAATGATATCTTGTATTCTCACCATAAGAGGTTTTTATCTCATGTGATATATTATGTCTATTATTGAGAGTTATTTTTATGACTCTTACTATAATTCTAAGGATTATTTATCTTATGATGAATATCTTGGCATTTTTAAGCTAAAGGGTGAGGACATGGACTTCCTACTAACTCTTGATCAATTTAAAGAAGGAAATTATCCCCTCATCAATGATACTATTGATATAAATAAAGGAAGTGAGGTGAATAATATAATCCTCAAGATCAGGTCTTCATTTTCCTCAAATGAGGTAAAAGACCACAAGAAACATCTCACCAAGTTGTATCAAGCCTTCACTTTATCCTATGTGAACATGGTAGGATTCAATCCCAATTTTTTTTTTCAAAACCTAGTCACATTACCTCATGAAAATCCTATAAAATATAAGCTTAGACCAATCCATCTAAACATAACATTAATGGTAAAATAAGAAGTCTTAAAAATACTCAAAGTAGGGTTTACAAAGAATTTGGATTACTATAAATGGATGTCCAAAATCATCTCTATCCTAAAAAGTAATGGTAAAATTAGGATATGTATTTAATTTCATGAAATTAATAAATTATACCATAAGGATGATTCTACTATACAATCCTTTGACTTTATAGTTGATGGTTATGACTTGTTAACCTTCATGGACAGTTTCCCTATCTACAATCGAATCTACATTTATAATGAAGTTGAAATCAAAACATCATTCACCACATAATTAGGGATATTATTTTATGGAATCATGCCTTTTGGAATCAAAAACACTATGGAAACAAATCATAGGTACATGACACACATTTTCCATGATCTTATTCATAAGATAGTGGAGGTATACATATATGATCTCCTAGGAAAGGTGAAGTAAATGATTAACCATCTAGGAGTATTGTGATTTATCCTCACATGTTTACTTAAAAAAACATTAATTTCAACCCTAAGAAGTGTGTGTTTATAGTTACAATAAAAACTTCCTCAGCTAAATTTTCTTGTAGCATGGAATTGATATCAATCCCACCAAAATTTTCATAATCCTATACATGCTCCACCCAATAACGAGTTAAAAATTAGATAATTCTTTTAAAGTTAAGAGTTATTTGAATATTCATACCATATCTCACACATATAGTTCATCCAATCAATAATTCACTTAAGAAAACAAACACCTTGACATGATGAGTGATTGTCATGATGCATTCAAGGTAGTAAAAAACTTCCTTATGTCTCCTCTAATTCTCATGGTGCCCAAATATGAAAATCCCCTCATAATTTATATTAGAAAAAATATGTGTCTCTCACTTGAATTATGTCTCAAGAGGATGTAAATGATGAGGATATGCCTCATTAACCACACTTTCATGGATTATGAAACATGATACACAAAAGTAAAGAAAGATAGTTTGACAATTGTGATTGTAACTAGTCAATTGTAACACTATATGCTTAATCAGGAAACATGAGTCATAATAAGGTATCAATACTTATAAAAATTCTTGACCCAACCAACCCTCTCATGAATTACTAGGTGTTTTGTCACTATTTTGAGTGAGTTTGAGCTTACTTTATTCAACTAAAAGTCTATCAAGGCACATGTCATTATCAATAGGTTGGCAGAATATAATTTGGAGGTCAGAGTTCTTGTTTATACTATTTTTACCAATGAATTAATTTTTTATATAGAGAAACCTCATATAGTTTCTTCTCCTTGGTATGTTGATATCATTCATTACTAAATTGACCATACCTATCTTGGAGGACCTAACTCTCAACAAAGGTATTGTCTTCATGTTTTCACTTCTAAGTATGTCATTTCAGATGAGGTACTATAATACAAGGCCTTTGAAAATTTTTTACTAAGATGTGTATATCAAGAGGAGTCAGAAATGGTCCCTTTACATTTTCATAATGAGTTTTACATAAATCATTTTGGTGGCCATATGACCACTCATAAAATACATAAAATGGGATACTTTTGGCCCACTCTTGAACATGATGCTATCAAATATGTAATGAAATGTGATAAATTATAAAACTTATATCATGAAATCCACATCCTTCCATGGGATTTACAACCCATTGTTATGACTTGACCCTTTTACTTTTGGGGTCTAGATCTAATAGGTAAAATCTCCCCTACTTCTTTAGATGTAATCACTTCATCATCATGACCAATGAATATTTCACTAAGTGGGAATAAGTAACTCCTATTAAAACTATTATGTTTCAATAATTATAAAATTTATTTTGAACTATAATATTTTTCAATTTGGAGTTCTAAAAATCATCATAATAGATAATGTATAGCCCATTAAAAACCATGAGGTACATGAAGTATGAACAAAATTTTAAATATAATATCACATGGGATCCTTGTATTATTCACAAGATAAAAATCAAATTGAAGCCACAAATAAATCCTTGAAGTTTATCTTTGGTAAGATACTTAAAGATTCTAAATGAGATTGGCATTTACAACTTTATCTAACACTTTTGGTTTATAAAACCAACATTAAAATTCCCATAGGGAAAACTTGTATTCCCTTATCTTTGGATATAAAGATATTTTACCTCTTGAGGTTGAGATGCCTATTATTCATGTATCTCTATGGGGTCTCCTTAAATATGATAAGTATAGTAATGCATGACAAGCTAAACTTGAGACTTTAGACAAATGAATCCTCATTAATGCATATAACCATGTAACATATGAAGATCATATGGGTAGACAATATAATAAAAACTTCCATGAGTTCCTTATACATGTAGGATACCTTTTTACTTAGGTTTAATAACCACATTGATAAGAATTAAGATAATGTCAAAAGTTGAGACCTAACTAGTTAGGCCCTTGCCTAGTGACTGAGGATTTCAATAATAGAGCCTATCAGTTATGCACTTTGGAAGACAATGATTTTGGTGAATATTTGAACTCCTTTTACCTTAATAATTTCCACATTTAATTCTTACATGTCACATTTCCCTCATTACATTACATTTTCATAGTTTATGTGTTGAATTGCATATCACATGTGTTTGGTGGTTGTTTGGTTATTAGTTCACATAGCATGAAATTTATAGAACATATCATCTCATATAATTCCTTTTTCATAATAACCTATTATCCCATAGAAAAAAAATTCAAAATCAGCATTACAATTGATTTTTTCCTTACTACAAGTAAAGAACACTTATTTTCCCCATATCTTTAAAAAAATAGAATATACTAGCCTAAATCCTAGCTTATAAGATTATACCTGATAGAGTATCCTCTTACAATATATTATGAATAATAACATTACCATTATAAAAAATAGGTATCTTTACTCACCTATCTTGGCCTTCGGTGATGAGCCCTTACATATTACTAGTTACATGACCAAGATCTAGGGGTAAAGGCCTAAAAAATAAAAATACAATTTTATCAAAAGGTTATGCAACATCAAAATTAAATTCCAAATATATATCCCTTATTAAATTTTAGTGGTGAGGCCTCATATATTACTATATTCATGTGGCTAGAATTAGGGATAGTTTCCTTTACTCACCCACATATAGCCTTTGGTGATGAGCCTATGTGTCTTCCTAGTCACATGATGCTAAGTGTGGGGGGTCATAAAGAAGAATAAAATATAAATGTAGAATTAAAAATTAAAAAGTGTCCAAATAAATATTTCTTCAGAAAGGCTATCTACATGCCTATGCTAAAAAGGGTAGATTTATCCCACTTACTGATTTTGTTACGGCTAGTTATCTCTAGATGAATTCAACAAAGTTATTATTTTATAAGTATATTAAGCAATACATTCCTTGACTTCTTTAAAGGATTGTGAAATTTTATTTTTTCTTACCAAATTTTTATTCATTAATTTTATTTTTTATCATCTCATATCTATCTTGTCTCCCTTTTCATTCCTCTACTAAAAATTAGAAGTCTTGTGTATTGTGTATCAAAATAACTAGGTAATTACCTATAAAATAGATGTTATCACATGCATAATTTCATATATATCCATCATAATACCTAATTTTCAAACATTTTTTTTTCACAATATAAGTACTGTCCATAACATTTTATCAAAAATAGCGAGATACATGGTATATCATCACATGTATAGTCATCTAAGGTGCATAAACTAAGAAGCAAACATGGAATTTAAAATCCCATAACACATAATGATAAGTCACTAAAAGGTAAAAAAATGTCTATATATATATATATATCATAATAACTATCAAGTTTGAAAAACATAAGTCTCTAATACAAGCACCTCTATAGAGGGCAAATGTGTCTTAAGATCTCAAAAAATTAAAAAGGAAAATTAAAATGTACTAATATGCATTATATCTCAAGATACTAGCCTCCTCTTCTAGGAGGGTCCTAATGAAAAGAGTGATTAGGGATGCAACTCTTATGGCATCTCCTACTAGATCCACCCTGAGAAGCTATCTTTCTTCTTATTGGAACCTCTTTATGAGTCTATGCCTCTTGTCCATAATATAAAAGAATCTTGACCTCGTCCAAACACAATCATATCCACCATGGCATTTTTATCTTGGATATTTCCTATAGAGTAATATTATCCACTCTCAACCTATTCACCATCATAGATGTATGGTAGGATAGAGCACAAACATTAATATGTTGACCTATATTAATAGGCAATCTAGGATCTACTAGTAGCTCATCTTTATTAATATTAGTTCTTATATATAATATATAGATAAAGGTGTCCCTAATCATGGTCCTCCATTTGATAGATTTATATATAATCATAATATAGAAGAATTGATGTTAGATCTATTCATATGAAAATAAAAATAGTAAATCAACTAAGTAATTAAGCCTACAAGAAAAACATCAATAATAAGATAAAATGCATAATTTCATAGTTTACTTAGGCCATCCTCATGCCAATTTAGATAAGACTCATATTCAATAACCTCTTCCTCCTTAACATTGAGTTCCTCATCCAAATCAATTTACTATAGACCTTATCCATCTCTATTTTCATGTTATTGTTACACTAGATCTTACTCACCAGGATCTTGTTGTGGTGCTAGTGGTCAGGGAGTTACTTGTTACTATCCTATCAAGGCCTTCTCCATTTTCAACTCATGATTAGAAAACTTGAGTAATAGTCACACATAGTACAACAAATGTCATACCAACCACCCCAATATTATTTTATATGCCTTTAACATGCCTTTATATACCACTACTATTATGGGAAGGTTGCCCACATAGGACATGATAAATTATCAAGGCACCATGTCCAATAGGTGTACCTCAACATGTAGTAGTTTGTCTTATACATAGGTGGCCAAAATGACCACCATAATATAGGTGGAATATACATCCTATTATCCAACCATGCCTAGGTAGGGGAGGGATATAAAATATAAAACTATTAGAGACTTGAATACCTAAGGAAAAGCTTAAAATATTTCCACATCTATCCATATCAAGGCACTGATAGACCTTGCATCCCCAATACCTAATCCCCTCTAGTATGGGATCATCCTCTTATATGCCTAGTATATGAGAAGCATGTGGTGACTGATGGAAATCACTCCTATTCTATCCACACATTATAAATATTTGTAGATGTAAGCTATGATCTACCAACCCCAAGAGAATTAGGTTCCCCTCTACTTGATTTGGTGGATGATCAGGACCAGTTATAGAGAAAATTGTTAGTAACCTTTTCACCCACCAGTTAGGAGGTAAGGATACCAATGACCACCTAGGATTAATGGCATCTCAATATTATAAATACACACTCCTTACTTCATACCCATGTTGGGTACACTGACATATTGAAAATTATTGGCATATCCCACTACTTCAACCATGTTATGGCCTATTAAAGGGACACTAATTGACCTATCATAGGTAGACATGTGATACTATACACATTGAATAAAGTGATTATCTAATCTCCTAAAGATTTATGTAACAAAAAACTATTTTGGTCAGGATCCTAGTAGGTGATCAGGTAGCACAAAAACATATTCAAAGGGATGATCCCCACCTATGACACACAAAGTATGCTAGATCAATCAATAATCACCAATTTATCTACCGTCAATAAATCCATAACATGGGGAATCCAATCCTACTCCTAAGATCTAATATAATGGGTGTAGGTACCCAACATTTTACAACTAAAGATTTTTAAAATCACCATAATGTTAGTGTGTTTTAAAAAATAAAACTAGGGAAAAATAGGAAAATACAATAAAAACCTACCTAACATTACCCTAATCCACCTACTTATGGTATATTATCCATCCTCATTCATGTTTTTCACTTGACTACTTTCTTGCTCAAAACTTTCATAGTGAATCCAAAGTTTAAAACTTCAAATAGTTAATTTACACAAACGAATCTATTTTTGGCAAGATTTTAAATATATAGGCCCCCAAACTATCCATTTTGGTTTGAAAGTTTTATAATTTTGGAATATTATCTCATTAAAACTTATTTTCATGATTACAAATCATATTATTTCTAGATTTCATAACTTATGCTTCAAAATTGACAAATCAATGGCTTTTTATCTTTTATAGGATGCTTTATGGCTTTGTAGGTAGGTGATAACTTGGAATTTGATTATATCCCCAAATAGGATGATTTAGGTAATGTGATATTCCACACACAAATGATAATTAATCTTGTCCATGATTTTATTATGCAGAATATTTTCCACTCTTTCATTAAATTATGATTGACTCTCATAATTTATCTGTAGGTTGCATAGAGTCTTAGTTGTATTTATTACACCACTAAGGTAAATAATATAAGTATTTATAAGCACACATTTCCATTCCACATGCCACTACTTAGGAAAACACCTTACTAAATTCATGACAAGATGTTATCTCTAGGGTCAACATGTATTCATCCAAAATTTTCATGGTGTGACATTCCTAGTACGATGTCTAATGATGATGTAGTGATTTCCTAATTTAAACTCAAGTGAGTTATCTCTATCATTATATTCCCTACCTTACCCTTATATATATTTTATACCTCTCAAATTATATTTTAATTGACCTTTTCATCTTCTTTTGTATTCTTTTAAAAACCTTTCATTGAGGATCAAACCACCCCTTTTGATGATAGAATGACCACTGTCAATTAGAAAACCACCCCAAAAACAAAAGAACCATTTCCATGGCTCAAAAACCACCCTAATGTAACCAACATTGACATGGTGGTTTTGTATTACTATAGGGTGGTTATGTTACCCTATAGTGTATTTCTATCATGAAGACATGTGGGTACATAAATTCCCCTACAAATATGGGTGATTATATCTCTTATCGATCTTCTAATTTTGGCCTCTAAATATCAATATTTTAAGTGTTTTACATGATTCTTATTATTTTTATTATTATTGTCATCTTTATTTCACTTACATGCTATCCCAACTCATTCCTTATATTATTTTTAATCATTTTAAGTCCTTTTTTTAAGCTCTACTCCCATCTCAACTCAATTAAAAACCCCTTTCAACTTCCATTCCTCTTCTCCAAGTATTCCAATTTTAAATGAATTTAAGATATGAAACAATACATTAGAGGTTTAATTTTTAAATATTTATATAGCCACATCCTACTTACCATTGTTTTTATCTTTTCCTTTGATCATTTTCATATTAGACTACACAATTTCAAGAAAGGTGGGTCATTGAATTTATAACCAAATATTTTAAGTCAGTCCACTAACCAACCACAATCACCTGTTATTTTTTTTGGACTTGTGTTCCTCTCATATTATTCATTTCTTAATATTATTTTAGAATTAGTCATAGAGTTCCTATAATAATTATTTTGAGTGGATGATCTAACATGTTGAGGACCATATTCATAATTACATCTCTTGCTTCTAGCTGGTCTACATCTTGATCAGGTTACAGGTTTTTAGTTTTTAGTTTATTTCATTGATTTATTATATTATATTATATTATATTATATTATATTATATTATATTATATTATATTATATTATATTAGTTTTATTTATTTCATAATATTAGATATCTATTTTAAAATGAAAATAGATAGGAAAAATAATTCCTTAATCGTCCTGTCTTTGTACTAAAAACATTAGATAAATTTATTTACTATTTTTAGCCATAAAATAGATTATTTCAAAGCATACATATTTTAATTAAAAATATACATATATATTATAAAATATAATTAGGTACTTTCATCTATAAAAACAATCATTTTGAAGTTTAAATCAAATTCTTTTTTATGCACAAACAAACACACTAGTAAGTAGAAAAATCTAGCCAATCATAGGAGAGTAAAAGATAGTATCTTGGTATTGATTTTCCTTGTTTAAATAAATTAAAAATACCATTTTAGTTTTTAAAATCATAAAATAATATATTTGGAGTTTAAATTCATCCCATATAAATCATTTAAACCTAGTTTTCACTCACCTAGAAACACCAAGAACTATTTATAGATTATATATAAAAGGAATAATTAGATACTTAGTAGTATTTCAACTTGGGGTATATATTTGTTTTTTTATTTCATTTAAAATTTATAAAATATCATTTTTAATAATATAATCATTCATCTATATTTATAAAACAAAAAAACAATTTCATTTAGTTTGCATCTAGAAAAAATAGAAATTAACATTTACATTGCTAGTCTAGATTTTGATTCTAATATTGCATGCATTTAAAAGTGAATTGAAAAATACTAAAAGGAAGAATTATTTTAGTGATTTATATATATTCATTGTTATTTAATTTTATTTATCTACTTTCATCAAGTAGTCATCTTTATTTTCAATCAAAATATTACCAATAACTAAAAACAAATCAATAACCAAAGCCTTGTAGCAACAAACATGAGCATTCCTTAAACCTTTACTCTACTAGAATAGAAATTATAAACACATATAACCTTTATAAAAATATATTATTTTTATACATTTCTTCACCTATCCTCTTGGATGACAATTATTGGCCATCTATACCTCTAAAGAGTAGGTCTTTTTCTTAGAGTTAGAGCACTAGGTCCTACTATCAACACTCATTCAGATACCAATTTCAAGATTAGAATTGAGTTTTTCCATTATAAACCCATCTCCAATATCATTTTCAACACTTTTATTACCCTAAATAAAAAATAGAATATCCTTGATCTACCCATGATCATCATCCCCCAAAATTGAGGTCATCAAAACAACATGAATTGGGATAGATTCCCATCTCCATCCCCTTTCTTATTATTGGGTTTAGCCTCATCATATATCATTCAAATGTTTGTATGAAATTTTTAGTTCATATAACACATAATAGAGTCTACCAAATTCCCCAAGTCATCTAATTGAACCATCTCCACCTTGACATTCCTAGTCTTGATGATGAGCTTCACCTCATCATCATCACCAATATTGAGGAACCTTGGAGATATATTTTAGCTTAATTAGACACTATTATTAAGAAATTTGATGTAACAAAACTATTTTTGTTACATCACAATAATCCCTTACCATCACTTACCACTCATCATTACAAATCATGTCACACTAAACAATCAACCTAATCCATAATTCCATCCATCATCCATCTATTACATTGGTTGTCTTGGCTCAACCTAGGGAAGTTGAGTTCACATTTTAGCATGCTATATTCATGTGCATATAATCCCTTGTCAAGGATCCTTAATGTTAATTTTCTTGACAAGGTAGTTATTATTTGATAATTAATGATATTAAGGATATGATAATATAATGAATTATTAAACTTCGGCATGATGCATCTTGTTAAATTTGAAAACATATTTCAATATGTGAGTTCCCTATTTTTATTTTAGATTTGAAATATTGGATACGATGGGTAAACTACAAAGCTCTAAACTCCTTAATGTTATATAATAATCATTTGCATTAGGTTCCATGAATAAAATAAAGAGTTGATTATGTGTTGAATTCTTAATCTTATTCAATGTGTGTGTGGGTTCATATGTGTGTGTGTGTACATGAACATGTGTGTGTGTGTGTGTGTGTGTGTGTGTGTGTGTGTGTGTGTGTGTGTGTGTGTGTGTGTGTGTGTGTGTGTGTGTGCGTGCGTGCATGCACATGCGCGTGCATGCACACACACACACACACACATGTGTGTGTGTGTGTGTGTGTGTGTGTGTGTGTGTGTGTGTGTGTGTGTGTGATAAAATAAAAGTGCATTTAAGTCTACAACTTACTTGATTAAGTATTGGTATATTTTTTATAAATTATTTTGATGACCAAGTAATAAATTATACATATTCCATATTATGGTTTCATATAAGTGTGATTATTTCTATATTGCACTTAGTACTTGAGATTTAAATTACCTCATGCATAAATCTGTACTCATGTCCCTAGTTATTAAAACTTTTGAAGTTCATATTTTTTTGATGTGACTCAACTAAAAAAGTGTAATTAAAAATGTATATTAGATAGATATTGATATTACAATTGAATAATAATTAAATCCACTATTAGTAACTTAGATATTTTTTCATTTTAAACCAAAGGCTTATAACTATATACATATTTTGTCACTCACATGTTTAAAAAATAATAGTTGGTTCATGAAATTTAGTATGTTTTTATCCTCTTTTTTTGTATAAACAATTTTGTTAAACACTATAATTTCACCAACCAAATTCAAATAATTATTACCATGATGACAAGAATGCTATCCTCTTTTAATATATATGATTTATATATTTTGTGGACTACTTTAACGTTACAAACTATGTTTATTTCTAAATATATATTTGTTAGGCTACCACATGTTATAAATATACATGCTTATACATGTTAATATAATTTTTTTTTATTTCATCCAAGTGTAAAAAAAATTATATAGTCACAAACTAGGATTAATTATATACACATTAAAAAAATAATCCAATTTTATTTTTTTAGATAGTTAGGGGGAACACACAACCAACTATCCATTTTTATCAATTTTCAAGATCTATTTACTTAAAAAATTAAATAAAAAAATGCATTGATAAAATAAAATAAATATAGGTCATAAACTAGAATATATTATCTAAATATTCACCAAGGGTTTCAAATATTATTAAATGATTCTCAAAAAGTGGTGGGTCACATGATCATCTATCCACTCTATTTTCTTGAAAAAACAATGGTTTTATTCAAATTTGAGATTTTTGACCTAGTTATACTTAATCAATCTTGGAAAAAATATGTTTTAGAAACTAGACTTGAAGTGCTACATTTCATGTTCTCATAACATCAATTTTTGAGTGTAGCTATTTCAAATTATCTACATAAGCTTAATTTTATAAAATTTTGAGGAAAATCATGTCCATGGGTAGCTCTTTTTTGTCCCCCAACTTTGTGCACTTATACAAGAATCTAGTTACAATAAGTTCCTATGGTATAATAATGATATATCAATGAAGTGAAATATAGAGGAAGGATTTTATAACCAAAGACATGATATATAATTCAATAATTAGTAATATTGGAGTCAAATGTGTCAATGTATCAAAAAACTAATCATGAGTTGTGTAATAAGTAAAATCATCATCCCAAGGAGAGATATGTAGATAATAATCTAAGAGATCTATTTGTACCTCTATTGGAAATACATGGGGAAATATCATGGTAAAAAATATCCCTGAAAATGATCCATAGTAAGATGTTTTAAATAAATATTGGGATGTGGAAGGGTACAAACTATATTACTCAATGGTGAAACTATGGGAAACACAGCTCAAGGAACTTGCATCAGAGACTACTAGATAAGATGTCATAGACTCAAATATAGAAAGAATTATGATAGAATGTCATGAAATAATAGAGAGTATTACACTAGGTTGAATGTTTTGCTCATTATGAAGTGTACTAGATTATTGCATGTGTGACCTCATAGGTAGGATAGGTGTCTCACAATGTGTGATGTGATTTTTATTTTTATTTTTTTAGATATTAGTGACATAAATAGCATAAAACTATTGAAATTTAGATTTTATAATATTTGGCTTAAAAAATACAAATCTGAATGTTAAGTGGGGATTGATTGGACTTTAAAAATATAGAATTAACATATAATATAAGGAAGAGAGTATCTTATCCAATTTATCTTTATCTACATCAAACTTTTAAAATTTTTATGTATTAGCTCTATAATATTCTGTGTATTAAACAAATAACTTGTAAGACATCTATTTTATATGATAATATGTAATTTAAAAATGATGAATGACTAGGGATATATTTGTATATATATGGATCCTTAGGACATTTGAACATAGGGAGACCTTATAAGATAGAGATACTTAAAATTAAAAAAACAAAGAATTAGGCAAAGGGAGAAGGGACCCATGAAATGATGAAGTTCATAACTAAAAATTCACCAATTTTACCATAAAGGTAGAAAAGATCTTAAAATAGACAAAGTTAAATATAGGATGATTAGATGAATGATGATTATATGGGATCCTAGTGTTGATAGATAATATATCTAAGGTGTGTATGAGGAAATATATATGAATTGAGGTTAGTGATACTCTATTTTGGAGTGAAATTTTTTAAAACCAAATGTACATGAGTGGATCAAGTGTGGAAATTCTTGAAAAATATGCAATTGAAAAGGGTATTATAATAAAATTATGTTTCTATATATGCATATACTTGTGGGGATTACATTTAGATCAAAGGAGAAATAAATTAGATAACTGTTCCCATCAAATAAATAAATAAAATTGAAAATCCACATCAAAACCAATCTGTGCATAGATATAAAAAGTTATAAAACACATAAATTAACAAAGGAAATAGTCAACACTACAAAACAAAATCAACCACCTATAAATTATAACCTAGACACAATTTTTACTCAATAAAATCTAACCTTTTACTTGATTAGTTTAAAATATCAAGAAAAGTTTGTGTTGGTTGGAGACTATGTTTCTAGTTCTATATGTTTGCTATAGTGCTTAGATGTGCTTTTTGTAGTCTTTTTTATTTCTCTTATCTCTTTCATTGATATTATTAATCTAATAATTTCATTTTACTACCAATCTATATTTTGGGCACTAAATCAAATCTCAATGTTTTTATTTATTGCATTTTCCTAGATCTCCCTTATGCCCTAGTTTTACTTATTTACATAGCTATATTTAACCATAGTATCTCTATTATGTAAAACACTTATCTTTTTTATGTTTTTTTATTATTCCATTTTGATCAATCCTTCTTCATGTGTCCAATGGATTTGGACTAAAATAATTTTAAAATTAAACATTCTTAATCTACCTCTTCCATACATACTCTATAAGCTGAGAAGATTATGATGTCTTTTAGGATGTGTTTAGTGACATCCACTAAATTATACATTATAACATATTTATTTAATTTAATATTAAGTATGTAATCAAAGATAGAAATGGGCTTTCTTAGAATTCTTACAATATTTTATAACACCATTACATCTCAATATTCTATAAAAAGATTGTAGAGGTAAATATAAAGTGACACCTCACTTGAAAATTCCTTAGAGGGGTTGAAGTTTTGCATCTAATGCTTATCAAAAATGCCAACATTTTTATTCTCTTTGAATATTTTTTATTCTAATATTATTTCTAAAAGGTGACTTGAAAAAAACCCCCAAAAAAATTAAAATCTTCACCCTGCAATAAAAATTCTAATTCATTCCTCTTTGTTTCTAAATAAATTCCATACATGGCCAAGCTCCAACCAACTGATAAATAAGTACCTAATCTACATAAATATTTGTTATTTTTCAAAACCATATTTGGGATATTTAAATTATTTTTTTAAATACCATTCAAAATTTCCCTTTATATATACTATCCTCTTGGGATTTAATGATCCCATGTTTAATTTATCCATTCCAACATATATTTAATGCACCTAAAAAAATCTCTTAATCTTGTTCAATTCCATTTGAACCTTCAAGACTAGTCACCTCAAGGTTGAAGGCCTCTTAAGCCATCAAAATCTCAATTACGGAAGTTTATTTGTAGTAAATGAATCATAATTTTATTTTGAATTCATTCTCAATTTCCCTCTACATCTTAAAATTTTTCATAGGTATCAACTCTACATCATCATTTTTATTTATTTGTTCTTTCAATGATTCACCACCAAGATTATCCTCAATTTTATCCACATGTTTTCCAAGTTCCTTTTAATTTTAGTTTTCTTTCCATTTTGTTATTTCCTTCCCTTCCATTTTAAATACTATGACATGTCCATTGATTCCCTTCCTTTTGCCTGCAACTTCTTGTTCTCTCTTTTTCTTAATATATTTACTCTTTGTGTTATTCTACCCAACCTTTTACATCCATCTGTACAATGTTATTATCTCAAAATTTGAGAAAAATTTAATTCATCTTGTATATCAACCTTAACATTATGTTTCTTTAGCATATAAAATCCAACATATTATTGTTTTAGGGCATCATTAATTTTTATTTCAATATTTTTCAATATATTTTTTTTTATGAATTTGGAATGAAAATAGTCAAGGAATTAATAATAATAATAAGAATAAACATATGGTATAGACCATACCTTTATGACCATATTATTCAAACCCATAGATTATTATTATGTGGTTCCTATAAATTTAAAATAAAATTACTATAATTAATTAAAAAAATGAGTATAATGTATATAATTTTATATTAATTAACACACCCCTAGTTTTTTTTATTTTTTATACCTCTTACATAAGGCATATTATACATTACATTGACAAGGTACACCATAAAAATAATTATTTGGGTTATGGTGCATCTATGATTAATATAGACAAATTAAATTTTAATTAATTGTTTTTATTAGTTAAAAAAGGTTGAGTGGGTCTCAATCCCATATATTAGATCACAAAATTTTATTAAAAAAATAGAGTCTAATTCACTCATATTTTAAAAAGTTTATCCCTATTCCATGAGATCATTTAGTTCATAAAAAAAATTGAATGAAAATTAGCCTCTAATACATTTGTTCTTCCATTGGAAAAATCACTTAGAAAATAGCTAATTAAAATTTTAAAAACACAAATAGACTTTCACATCCACTACCAATAAATTTTTTTTATCCAATATTGGATTATTATACAAATATCAAATAAAAATCCACATAAAAAATTATTTTAAAACATTATAGAGGAGTAAATTATAACTTTTATAATAGACTAAGCTTCATAATATTTTGCAACCATCACCTAGATTATTCCATAACCAATGCCCAAATTTTCCTTTCTCCCTACCCAAATATTTTTAAACTTATTTTCATCTTATTTAAATATCCATATAAATATCCATATCTACATTAAGTCTTATTCCATCATTATATTCATTATACATTCTCTTTCTCTTGATTTAAAATTAAAACTAAGCCTTCCTAATCATTTACCTCCTACTAAAAAATGTAGTTAGTATGTTTTTATCCATTCATGAATTTTCCAACAAGTTTTCACCTTTTTTGCATTCCATAAATAATGATATTAGTATTATATATAAAAATATTCAACTAATACTATATCTTAGATAAGATACTATTCAATTTATAATTCAATGTTTTACCTTTGATCGTGACATTAATAGTTACATGGAAATTTCCTTAAAAACTTAATTTTTGAAATCCTTTCTCTATAGGCAATTTCATATATTATATTTGTGCCATTGATTTAACTTAAATACTTATTTCTTTGGAGATGGAAATTGTTCTCCCCCACCACCCCCAAATAAATCAACCCTCATCATCCCTAATCAAGTAATATTTTATATCCATTCCTAGATTTGAGATACATATGTTTATAATAGAGAGCTAGAGATTTAATTTGTTTGGACAATCATATATGCATATATTTTGAAAATTCATATTCTTTCCCAAGGAAGAGATATCCTTAGTAACACATATTTCATGAATGTTGAATCTTGAATGCTTATAGTTTCTAATCAATAGGAAAGGGCATGTGTGACTCCTTTTATTCCTCTTATTCATATATTTTAATATACTAATAACTACCATCCATACTCTATTATTTTATTAAGGATTATATTAGATAAAAATGTCCTTTCTATAAAAACATAAAGAGTTATGTTACATACTTCTATATAATTTTTCATGAGTATCAAGTCTAAAATATATGGTGTTTGTGATTATAAAGCTAAATATTCACATCTCATGAGAAGTAGTGTGCCTAGTATGGTCATATATGATAAGAATCAACACTTGAATTAATATATTAAAAGTAACATAAATATTTCACATTAGATTATAAATAAAATGTATTCTATTGATAAGTTATACAAATAGGTTTAAACATTATGTATAAAGGTCAAGTCACTTAAAGATAAACTTGCATATGCTTAAAATATAGAGCATGATACTATAAATTGAATATCTAGATCTACATTAAAAAACTATATGTCTCAAAATATTTCATTTAAAACATGATTTAATAAGCAAAAATATGTGTTTTCAAATCATGATAAAATTTGACCTAGACATAATAATTGGTCTACTAATTCTTTCCCAAAAATAGAAAATAGTCACATTCTCAGGATTAAAATGTAGCCACTTATATAACCCTTTTATAGTTATAAAATTTATAATTAATGACCAAAGTGTCTTTATTTTAGTCTCATTTATCTCTCTTTAATTTCCATTACTTGTTCAATAATTCATTATTCTATTGGTCAATATTTTGGGCATTATTCATATCATAATATTGTTCATTATTTCATTGTAGCCCATACAATGTTTTTTATGAATAAATGTATTCAAAATGTTTTGTTTGTACTTTTAAAACTCTATGTTACTTATTAGGAAATAACTTAGTCAAGTTAATTAGGAAATTTAGGTTAGCTATTAATTAACTTGGATTGTGCCTTAATGATTCATTGTGAATGTTATGAGAATGGTGTTGTTATTAAGTCCTCCATAGAATAATTGATTGTAATTATTTAACCCTAAAATATAGATTAGGTAATATAGAGTTAAATGGGATAGAGATATCATAAGGAACAAGTGTGATAAACTATCTCTATATGAGGCCAATTAATTACAAACTTAGATAAACAATATTCTAATTTTAAATATTTAGATTTGTTAAAAATAATAAGTACAACTAGTTATTGACATAGAAATGAAATGAAAATAAGATTAATTAGCTATATTACTATCCAATTTAATATCTAATATAGAACAAGTTAAAAATAAACTATATATGAATTCTTTATTAATCGTTAGATTTTAGAAATTTTACCTATGTGGCCTTAGACATTTACGATAACCTTAGAAAATTATGTCGATGATTATATATAACCTAGATGAATACATATTATGAATAATACCTACCTGATTTAGATGTAGCCACTTGGAATATTTTAGGTTTTATGTCACCTCTACTTTGGTGTGCTTAGATCTAGATCATAAATTTTCTCTCTTATCAAATCATTAAAACCCTATCTCTTCATATTCACAATGACCTTGGTAATAATGGTTTTATGGGATTAAAGTGTTAAGCTAACCCTAAAGACCATTGTATCAATGGGTGTTTCCTACAGATCCAATACTCAAAAGAGGGCCTCATATTGATATAGTTCTACCATAATGTGTTAGCTTGTGTGTGCACAATGGTGAAATATGTGGAAATAAAGTATATTAATGACCTAACTTAACTTGGTAAATATGACTTATGGGTTTTTAATTCATTACCTTAGACCTATAGATGTGTTTTCCCTATGATTGATATGGAAATAAGAGAAAATATGAAAGCTTTGCTCACTTAAATTCTTAATTGACTATTTTTAGTAAGTGTCCTTATGACTTGTTATGTTTGTGCTAGGTGAATAATGAATTAGGATTCACACACACACACACACACACACACACACACACACACACACACACACACACACACACACACACACACACACACACACACACACACACACACACCCACACACACACACTTTTGTATAATATCTCACATTAAATCAATTAGGCTTACCATAGGGATAAGTTTCATTTTAAAATTAGATGCCTCTAGGGCACTAGACACTTGTGTTGGAATAGGACACTAGCATCAATATAGGCATCTAGCTAGGACATAACTATCTAGGAAGATAGAAAATAAGCATAGGTTCCAAATTTATGAGACAAAATACAAGTAGTTTTATAACACTTTGAGTATGTTATAAATCTTAGGTCATTAGAATAACATTGGTCAGAATAAGAGATAAGTAATTTGGCATAAAGAGATAGTGTATGCAAGCCTTTAAATAGTGGGAAGGTCTATAAGCTAAAGGTACATTCATGATATGCATTTTATAACTATATAAGATTGAGGTATTATATAATTCATATTTAGTCTCTATATTTCCCCAATTTTAATCTAATAATGAAATTACTAGTTTAAAGGAAAATAAATGCATACCTAGGTGTGTATAAAACTCTTCACCTTTGCATGATCCCAAATTGAGCGATTTTATGGTGACTAACCTTCAAATAAGATCCTGTTATATCATATAATCAGTGAATTTAATATTAAATCAAAAACATTAAAATTATTTAAATATACATATCAAGGTTTAGGATTACATCTAATATACATACATACTTACATATATGTAGGTTGAGTGAAAAACTTGCCCCCAACCTTGGAGAAAAGGTGAGTTTCCACCTAGTAGTTGAGATTAACTCAACCATGTAACCCAATCATAATTATAACTTGGTGATTTTTAGTTGATCCAAGTTAACCAACACTATAAATATGGTGAGGTTGGATGATACAATCAAGGACAACCTATAAAGTTAGAAATATTGAGTGATTTAATCACCTCAACCATACCAAAAGTAAACCAACTACTGCATTAGATTGGCTTAGTAACAATCCATAAAAGTCCATCATGGTGTAACTTAAAGTCCATAGATGTATTTTAAATCTAAAACTAATTTTGATTTTATAATTTAGTTACCTTTTACATAACATATGCACCTCATATATGTCTCATGATAAAACTTAAGTATAATAATAGCACATTGTATATAATTTTGACATTATGTCTATTTGAATCATATAACTATGTAATTTGGTCAATTCACAACTATGTAAGTGTGGAAAACATGTTTATAATAAATGCCCCCACTAAAATCTAAAAATAAAAGATAGTATAACTATAGAGAACATGTTTCATAACATTCCCCCACTATATATTTGAACTATGAAAAATGTGGAAACCATGCCTCTATGCCATTCCCTCACTAATATTCCCCCCTTTTTTAGGTTAGGGGAAGTAAAAACTAGTAGTTACCTTACCTTAAAAGGATAATATAGTCATATAATATATGTATGACCATGTAGAATATAAAAGGAACATATCTAGGTATATATATCATTAAACCATGTAGAATGGGATCACATCAAGTCTTAAGATGCATGATATATATCATGTTAGCATCTAGATAGTAGCAATATAATCTCAACAAATAATTAAGCACACACACAAGATCACTCAAAATCAAATCAAAAGGTAATGGTCCAAGGCGACCTCAAGCAAGGGGAATGTTCAAATTCCACACAATCAAAAGTACATGACTTAGTCAAATGTACACAAATCAAATAATGACATGTTTAAATCTTCATACAATAAGAAATGATATATGAAAATTTCAAAGTGAACAAACAAAGCTACATGGGCTATAAGTAATGGAGCATATTCAAATTCTCAACAATAATGGAAACATAATCAAGGAAGTAAATAAAATAAAATCATATGCAACCAATATAAAAATAACATACTAGCCCTTGGATATATGTGTTAATAAAAAATGTCAATTACATAGCATATCAAGTACACTTTGGAATAAATTAACATGAATAAAGGAAATTTTATAATCTCAAAAAAAAAAATTTAAAGTGATCATAGAACCATTTTATTTTCATGTATCAAGATCAAATAATTGGATGTCCCCCAATGTCTATATAACAAGTATAAAGAAGGCCCAACATCTATAGAAATAGATCAAATCTTTGTGTATGCCTATATCACACTAAAATGATGTGTGAAACACATGTTCATATACAAAATTACTGATATGCCATCCATAAACATGGAACCAACAACATAGATGCCAAAGATGCAATAGAATTTGTAATTATGACAATATTGTTTTATTTTTGAAATATTTTGCTTTTTTTGGTATTTTTGAAATATTTTAAAATAAATGACTATCCCATGATATAAATATAAGGAAGAGGATCTATAAGGAGTTATAAATGTGTAAAGTATCTTTAACCAAATTTTTCATATATATACATAGTAGAATCAAAAAGTGTATCATACTCTTATATCAAGGGGATGCAATGATTAATATATTATGCCTCTTGCTCTTTAGCAATTCTATATTTAACAAAAATGTTATTCCAAGATGCCTTTGGTTTTTATTTTTTAATATGTTTTATGTCATTTAAATTTATTGATATGTCATTAATTTTGTTTTTTGTATGTTAGCTATGATATGCTTCATTTTTTGAAAAAATATGTAAGCTTGCATTGATGATCAAATGATATGCAATTATTTTTTATATCAACTATTGCTCCTAATGAGTATAACCATGAATTTCTAAGCATAATATTTCAATCATTTGGATTATAAATAACCTAAAAAATAACATAAAATTATTTTGAAGAAAATAAAATTATTAACTAAAATTATTTTATACTTGTTGGAATTGCATTAGTTTCATCCACATGTTGAAACTTATTTTCAAGACAGCTAAAAAATAACATAGAACAATTTTTTTTAATCTTGATAATCTATAACCTTGATATCTATAAATTAATTTTCCTTTACATGACCAATGATAGTAAAAGGTTATTGATATGAGGAAAGGCTTATGGTTTCCCATGTTATAACTAGATTTGGAACATTAGGCTTTTTATCTTGATCTTTTTGTAACTTTTCTTTATCTAGTTTTGCATTTTTGAATCTTTTCTTCCTCTAGGTTTTGCATTTTTAATTTTTTTATCTTAAAAATTATCCTTGGGTACCCATATTTTTTGTTCTAGAAATTGTACCTTAGGATAGGCACTCATAATGTGAGTGGTTTTCTTGGTTGATGTATCAAGGATATGATTACCACTACCTTTATCAAATTGTATTTTTATTTACTAAAAAAAATAATCTATATGATGCTCATCCATTTTATGATACACACAATAGTATTTGGGTTTCCTAATAGGATTTGAAAGAGTTAATTTGATCAATTTGTATCAAATCATTTATCTTAGGTTTTCAATTGAACTCTTAGTAGTCTTTTAGTTACTTCCTGAATCTCTCATTTTATGTGTTTTTTTGTATCTTTGTATTTGGACAAGAAACCTTAATTGGTGCAACATTTGTAGATAAGTATGCAAATACATGATTAACACTAGAATGTTTTGGATTTTTGGCATATAGAATCTTATTTTTCAATAATGTTAACTTTCAGTTGGAGTATTTATTTTTATTTTGTAACTCTTATATTAACTTGCTTATAAGGATGATTTGATCTTTTCAAGCTTCACAAGCATAAAACCTAGGTACCTCTGATTAAATATAAATATATACACCTTCTACCTTACCCCTTGAAGGAGTGATAACATAGACCTAGTTAGATAGATGGTATCTATCACACTCCTTAAGGTTAGGAGGAAGAGGCTCAATACTATTGTAATAATATTTGTAAAGAGGGCTTAAATTATGACTTTGTTTTGAAACCCTCATTATATTGATCAAGTTGGTTACTCTTTTTAATTGATTTCATACCATGATGTATTGTAAAATGAAGTAGCTAAGAGATATATCCATTGTTGATGATTTAAAATTGTGCTTTATAATAAACACCAACAATGGGAAGTTTTAAGATAAGGGACTTACATCTTGAAACAACCTCCAAATTTTTAAGAAGCTGGTTCTTCTTTAAATCAAGTACATACTGGGAAAAAGGATAGGAATTTAAATCAAAAACACAAATGCAAGAAAGGAAATTTAATCTATGGTGATGCACCTGAATGTAATTCAACCTTAATCTAGAGTGTAGTGAGACTATATGTAGGATTAATTTTACATTTAAGAGCAAACAAGTGCATGATCAATGTAAAAGATGGAAATAATAGAAATAGAGGCTCACAGTCTAGACTACTTTTGCTGTGATATAGAAATTTTCAAAAAAGGGACAGGGTTCAATCTTCTTATTTGAATTTTCTAGTCATATAAGAGGCAAAAAAACATGTACAGTTATATAAACTTTTCAACTCAAGAAAATGAGACAAAAGAAAATGACATTCTTAATCATATCTCTAGAAAGTCTATAGCCTAGACTACTTTTGCAAATGACACAGAAAATGTCAACAAAGGCATAGTGTTTAATCTTCTTATTTGAATTTTCCAGTCATATAAGAGGCACAAAAACACGTATAGTTATATAAACCTTTCAACTCAAGAAAATGAGACAAAAGCAAATGATATTACTTAGTCACAGTTCTAGAATGTCTAAACTCTTTACAATAATTCTCTCTCAAAAATTCTCTCTAATATTTGATGATGATTTCTCTTCTAATGTTCTCTACACCCTTATTTATAGCCTTGAATTCACTTTGGATCATCTACTTATTCCTAATCTAACGGCCTAAATGAAATCTAACTAAACTAAAAGTGTCTAATAGAAGATATCTTATAGATTCTGAAATGCTTTGTCTTCTGGCAGTTCATTGGCTCTAACAGATTATAGGACTCTCCCTTCTCTTAAACACTATGTAACACTTAGCCAATTTCTTGAAAACTTCAAGAAACACTGAAGGATGACACTTGTCACATTCCATAGTGCCCATCGAAGACACGCGGTACTTTCCACGTAACTTATAATCTTTTGTCTTTGCTCAGGATCATTCTGCCTTTGACACTTGTCACAATCTGCTTCCTTTAAACTTCAATAGCTTAAAATAAAATAAGATTCTCAGCATAGACTACTTTTGAAAATTTAAAAAGAGCATAAGGATAAGTGGAAAAATCTACTACTTCATCAAAATACATGTGGAAATCTCTACTTTACTCATCTGGGGTTACGTGGTGGTCTCTGCTTCTTTTAGCTATCATTTTAGAAACCTATGGAAGATGACACTTGATAGTTTCCACTTTACTCTATTTATACCATAGAAACAAATGGGTCTCAATTCTCATTTATATGGACAATGACACATAGTAGCTTCCACTTGCTTTAGACATTAAACTTGGGACCCACCATGGTCTTTGCTATATCGGTGAAGCAAAGATGAAGATAATTCAAACCGTGACATGTGGTGGCTTCCGCTTTCTTTTGCTAGAACACATGGCAGTTTTCATCACTTTTAGAAAAGCAAAATTGAGACCTTCTGTGACTGCCACTTGGCACTTTCTACTCGATCTTCATACTTAGCTTAAAATAAAATTCCTTTCACTGAAAGAGATGAAATGCAGGTGCCAATATGAAACTGTGGATGGTGACACTTGGTGCGTTCTGCTGAGTCACTATGAGATATGTGGCACATTCCAACCAACTCATAAGAAATATAAAATGTGCCTCAGATGATGACACTTGTTAGTTTCCACTGAGAAGTATGCCTTGGATGATGACACTTGTTAGCTTCCGCTTGATTTCAACACTTAATCAAAAATGAATCAAAAGGAAAATAGATCCCATGCTCTGTTTCAAAACTCCACCATCTTGGACCAAAGTATGCGAAGACAAACTTTCATGGCATGTGACTAAAAAAATAGAATGAAACGTAGAGTAAATTTTTACTCTACATCCATATTAAACATGTTTGTATAAAATGAGAAAATATAATTTAAAATTTTTTAACACTTTGAAATTAGAATTCAAAAAATAGTAAATTAGGGAACCCTATGTCAACTAGGGGTTTGAGACCAAATTTTAGGGTCACCACAATGTTCCAAATAAAGAGTAACCAATATAAAGTGATTAGATGAAGTTTTTTGAATCTAAAATATTTTTTCTATAAAACATGTTAAATGAGACAAATCTAGAAAAATAGGGAAATGAAGGTACATTATATGACCTATAGGTCTAGATATACTCAATTAATAAAATTCAAGATTTTGAAGATCTATACCATATTTTATAAAATAAAAAGATTATTATTTTTATATCAACTGTATTATGAAAAACATATGAGGAACTTGAAAATAGTCCAATTTTGAATTAGAAATAGACCAAATAGTATAAAATGATTTACAAGCAAATCCCTAAAATATTCATAATAAATAATCATAAATTACAATAAAATATGAATTTATTTTATATATATGAGAGAGGTTTTTAAGAAAATAATTATTTTTTATAAAACCCATAAATTTATTAGAAAATAAATACACCATTCACCTTGTATGTTAATATTTACTAAAACTAGTAAACTAAAAAAAATGAAAATTTTCTAGAATTATCCAAACTGAGTAAGAAATACCTCTAAGGAAATTTAAAATAATTAGTTGAATTTAGGGCACTTGATACTTGAGTTGGAATAGCACACTGGTCTTGACGTAGGTGTTTGACTAGGATGCAAGTGTTTGTGAATCTAGAAAATATGCATAGGTCCCAAACTTATAGAAATAGAAGATAATTATGTTTACAACACTCTGAGTATGATATAATGCTTGGCTCATTAGAATAACACTTTTTATATTAAGAGATAATCAAATTAGCACACATATAATGTATGAAATCCTTTTGGTAATAGGGATGGTCTATGATCTGAAGGTACATTTATGATATGTATTTGTCAAGTGTACAAGATTAAGGTGCTATATAATTTAGATTTAGTGTCTATAGTACTAGACTTATAATTAAGGAACTAAAATATGGTATTTTGTCAATACTAATTTATGGTTTGTTCTATTATTCATTTTATATGTATTATTATTTTTTGTAGTCTAGAACATCCCAATAAATGTTTTTACTACATTTTACCACCATCTTCTTTAAAATGACTCAAATTATACATAATTAATTTAGATTGAAAACATGATTAAAAACCAATATTAATTAAAATTAAATGATATTAAATGGGTCAATCCATTATACAATCAATTAAAACCAATTAATAGTGGGAAGAACTTTATAAGGACTTACAATACCCATGGGACCTATCTATCTGACAACATGTGAAGAAAGAAGATGAATACACCTAAGTACAAATATATTCCATTTACAATAAATTTTTTATTAAAAAATAATTTTAATGTATCCTCAATCATCTCCCATGGCTTCTTTATAGGAACTATATTTTATTACATAACTTTCATGTTGAATGTGGCTAAGGGGATCACAAACAATAACTCCTACAATAAAGGAAAAATAATGAATAATAACTGTGATCATAAGATACATGTCAATGACATTAAACTAAAAAATCTAAAAATATGAAAACTTGGAACACTATAAAAAATGAAACTAAGTCTTTACCCTAATTTTGTATTTAATAAAAATAAGAAATGAACTAACTATGATTAAATAGATCTAAGAATGCATTATTGAAAGAAAAAAAAATTAAATCTATCTAAAATGATACATGAGAAATAAATATAAATGATACAAATGGAACTAGAATAATTAATGTAAATGATAAATGGGTAATAAACTATCATACTTTTTTATTGTTCTAAAAATATGAGGCATAGATAGACTATGAATATTATGTGTAACCTACTCATTAAATATTGAAACTATGTGATGCTCTAGGATAAAACTATTTATTGTGAAAATCCCACACCTATTATTATAATACTTAGATAGACCCATATGGTATTGTTTGTATTAATATGGATGGATTGTCTTGATGTGGTTAGTTTTATCATTCTAAGGTTTTGTAATCTAGTTTTCTATGATTTATGCATTTTCACCTTCATCTTTCACTTGTACCGTAAATTTGTAGATATGTGTTAGATAATGTGAATAATATATAAATATGATAATTTAGATCACTTGAAACTCTCAAACATACAAAATAATTATAAATCTAGGTAACTGCCATAGTTGTTCTACAAACTACATATCAATTATGTATGAAATTAGACCATCATATATATTTTTGAGTGTATATGTAATATATTAAGTGATGGTTTTTCAACCTATTATTACATATAATTTATGAATAATATATATTTATTATAATACCCTACTTTTGCATAAAAATTTAGAGAGAGCAAGATGAATGTCAAAGTTACAAATGTATGAGATTCAGTGAAACTTGACTTCAGTGAAGTTTGACTCTAGGCTTGACCTTGTATGTGACTTTTCTCTTGAGATTTAATTATGTCTTATACTTTCTTTGATATCTTCCTAGATGATAAATGACTTAGTTACACCTTATCTATAGGTTGACCTAGGTAAACTTATGCATGATTGATGATTATGGTAATGTAGAAAAATAAGTATAAATATATAATATTCATGGAAATGATAT
>JARHVA010002390.1:2562500-2567500 GCA_037957365.1 Torreya grandis | reverse complement strand
ATGAAGATTTACTTTCAATTTTAGTCTACATTGCTAAAATTGAAGCTAACATTCTTCAAGTTCATCTTGATTAATTTGTTTTTATCATAAATAAATAAAACTTTGTATTATTTTCTAACAAGTTTATTCAAGAATATTTTGTTACATGTTTTCTTAGATTTGAACTCATATATTGATGAATAAGAAATGATTAGATTTTGGGTCACATTATCTTGAAAGTAGTTTTTACTATGTATGCATTCTAGATTGTAGTTTTTATTGTAATTGAGAATTATTTGGTTTAATATTTACATTTATATGCCTACACTCTAAATGGTTTCAAAGGTTCTTATTAGTCTTGGGAAAAAATTACTCAAAATGACAAGGGTTTGTTCATGAATGTTTGTTGCATATTATATTTATCTCCAAAACTATATATTGGACTTTAAAGATGGAAATAATTAGTTTTAATTTATATTTTATTTTATTTATGGTAATAGTTAAATTTATATTTGTTGGCTAGAAATTTTATGTAGATGATTGATTAACCAAACTTTGAAAATAGTGAAATATTTTAATTTGTAAATTTATCAAAAATATGAGCATTTTATTATCAATTAATTTAAAATGGAATTAAAAAATATCCTCTTATTCAAAGCCTATAATTTTGGTTCCATTACTGATTATAAATGTCATGTCAAAATGTTATAAGCTTTCAATGAAATGTTCATGGTATTTTACAGAAAGTTAGAAATTTCATTAATTGTTTGTATTGACTAAAATAATGAATGAAAATTTCAAAATACTAGATATATAGTTAGAGATATTTGATAGTGTTAAATTTCATTTGGAAATTATTTGATATAATCTGTCACAAGATTTTCACTTTGGAATATAGAATAAGATGTTTGGAAGGAGTCAGGGTTCCTAAAGTTGATGATGAAACTAGTCATGTAGGTAGAATTGAATTTTTAACTTTACCAACAAAAAATAAATAAATAATCTTGGCACACTTTTTTTTTTTAATTTACTCACTATTGGTGAATATTTCAATTATGAATAGTTTTTAATTTGATACCAAATACTAGTTTATTTTCAGACTATTCACACCATACTACTTTTTAGATTTATATTTTGGATGTCAATGAAGCATACTATTTTTGAAATTTCAACATAGTTTAATTTCATTTTGACATATTCATGCAATGTTTTTTTATGAGACAAGATTACTCAATTTTGATTTTATGATTTGATATAGTTGTTTGATAATTAAAAAAATGTATTTTTGTATGGTATGGTATATTTGTGATTTTAAAAAATTCAAAAAAATAATGATTTAAAATGTAAATAAGGTTTTAATTACCTAGAATTAATCATTATGATTATTTAATTTACATGATGACTAGTATTAATTATTTAATTAAGTTATTTGAAGTTGAATGTGGGTCCTTGCATCTTGTTAAAGGTATTTGGTGTTCTATTATAAGATACTATTTTATTCTCAAGTGTTATAAGTTATCATGAACTTATTTAAAGTATAAATGTAGGTTCAATTTATGAATTTATTGTTTAAAGTTAAGTTATAAAATTTTAATTTAACTATTAAAGTTAATTAATTTTAATATTAATTAACTAAATTAGTTATAACTTGAACATAATTACTTCTAAGAAGAGGATTTTAAAAGGAGACTTAAAGGACATTTCAAAGGGAGAAACATATATGGCTACAAGAACTTTTTGATTACAAGTTTTATGCTACACTTGATTTTCATAAAATATCTTTGAGATCACTATCATCTAGATGAAAATCAAATAACATATCCTCTAATAATGAAATAATCACTTGATACACACAAGTAAATCTAGGTTTATTATTAGATTTTTATTACATTGATAATATAGACAAATATTAGGCCTTGATCATCATATTATCCATTTCACATAATATTTATATAAGAGATATCCAATTTTTGGGTGATTCCTAATTGGTTGTTAAACAAGTTACTAACCATTACCAAACTAAAGAAGAACATTTTCTACCATGTAAAGAAATGGCATATAAACTCACATGGATATTTGACACATTTTCTATGAATAGTATTTCACATAGAGATAAAACCATGAATATGTTATGGAAATTACAACATACTTGATGACTTTTGATGATGATCGCATAAACTTTACAATACAATAGCTAAAAAACATATACATTTATTTTTACCATATACATGCCTTATTTATTCTTGGTGTTACTCACATTATTATAAACATAGAATGGTAGATTGATATTTATAATTTTATTTATCAAGCATATATACTAGACCATTTTGCATGAAATGATAAATAAAAATTAGAATGAGAATCATTTGATTATGTTAGTATTGGAAATGATTTATTCAAATGAGGTTTGTATGGATAATTTATCTATTCTTTAAGTATATATGAAGCTCACACTTCACTCTTGTAAATGCATGGCAATGAGTGTGGTGGGAATTTTAGTGGACATGCCATATCTCAAAAAATATTACACCAACATTATTACTAACCTAAAATGAAACAAGAATGTATCAAACACTCAAAACTATGTTTAAAATGCCAAAAATATAGTAATTTAAATCATGCACCATCACATGAATTATAGTCAATTATTTCACCATGGCCTTTTTACTTATGGGGATTTGATTTAATAAGAAGTGCAAATTAGTATCTACTGCTGGACATAAATTTATCATTACAAAAACCAAATATTTTAGAAAATGGGTGGAAGTAATTCCACTTTAACTCACCATAGGGAATGACATATAGAGGTTTTTGATTACCAATATAATTTCCCATTTTGGTATTCCTTCAATCATTATTCATAATAATGTAAGTAATTTAAAAATAAGATGGTAAGATGTTTTTTCATAAAATAAAATATTAAGCATACCTTTTATACACCTTATTACCCACATGGAAATGGCTAGGTAAAGGTAACCAATAAAATAATTATTAAAATATGTGGTAAAATAATTGAATGATACAACACCAATTGTAAATAATAGATGGTATGTGATATATGGGAATAATGAAATAGTGTATGCACACTTAATCAGGCCATACCTTACTCTTTGGTCTATGCATCTAAATTGTATGCATCAGTCACCCTATTTAGAGTATTACCTATGTAGGTAGTGCTGAATAATAGTGGGGTTTTTATGATAACTCTATATCATATGCCCACTAACCCATTTTATCTAAAGTTCATTGTGAATATAGAAATCTAGGGTTTTTCCATTTCACATGGAGTGATAGTTCATGACTTAGATATGAAAGCACCAGAGTGAAGTTGAAGCAAACCTAAAAGAATCTAATTGGTCACATCATGTTTCAATATATATTATGTACATCAGTGAAACCATTCGAAGCTAACATTACTATCTATAGAGAAAAAACATCAAAACCAAAATCTGATAACTATTGTAGAATCACCTTCTTTCCTAATTTATACTTGTTTTAGAACCAAAACTATATTAACATTAGAAGAAGTTAATTACATCACTTATATGTCATTTTTATATCTAACATAGTTGTACATTCCATATTTAGACTATCTCAACATAATAAATTTAGTGTATACTTATATCTAAGTTTAGCATTTATTTAACTTGATATAAATTTGATTTTTATCCTCATTCCATTTCATTTCTATATACCCCTTTAACATATAAATAGGGCCAATATATATATTTTAGGGTTAAACACATAGGTAATGGTCTAGACAAAGACCTTGTTCAAAATTAAACCTCTAATATATGTGTTTTAATTATTTTATTTGATGATAATATGAATATAAAACCACACATTCAAACCATGAAAGTTGTTGATATTGTTTAATAGTTCAAAATAAGACTTTGAATGAAAGAATGTGATTAATTATTTTCACAAGATGACTATATCATAATCTCATTTATTATTTTTAGAACTGAATTTATCCTAATTATTTATAAAATATCCATAAGGTTAAAATATTTGACTTTTTTTAATTAAAATTTATTTATTTTATAGAAATATATATGGTGTTATTTTTCATTATCTAACCCATGATGAAACTTAAAAGGTTATTAGAGTTTTTTTATAAAGGTAACTATGGTGGGAATTTTTTTATATCAAGAATTAAAATATATAAAATCATATGTGGTGGATATGATTGGCCAACCTTGTTTAAATATGGGTTTAGACTAGTTAGGTCATGTACGTCGTACCAATTGTTTATTGGCAGAGATATACTACTTGCAATGCCTTTAAAACTAATTATGCATGAGAAACCATTCAAAAAAAGGTATTGAATTCCTTTATAATATTCAAAATCCATATTTAATTAGTCACAAATATATTTTTTATACCACTATTTATTTACTAAATAGTCTCAATCAATAGTTTTAAGAAGTTTTATTACTACTAAAGTCATTTCTTTTGTTGAAAATCAAAATTTCTCACATTTTGGAGTTCCTTATGAGATAGTTTTAGATAATGGTCATAAATTAGTTTATGATGAATATTTAGAGTTTTTAGGATGCTAATATATTATTTCAAGTCATTAATATAAATATTATCCTCAAATAAATGGGCATGTTGAATCGACTAACAATGTTTTTTTTAATCATAAAGAAAATTATTTGTGAAAACAAACAAAATGACATATTAATATATCTCAAACCTTATGGTATGATCATAACATGGATAAAGGCACAATTGGTTATTCACCTTTTATTTTATCTTATTATTTTTAAGATATTATGTCAATCAAGTTAAAGATTATGTTAGTAAGAAATACTCTTAAATATGGATTTAAAGATACTGATGCCATAAAATAAATATTCAATGATATTTTAGCTCTAGATGAAATAAAAGACATAGATTTACAAACACTTGAAAGGGATAAATAAAATATTAAAATAATATTTGATAAAATGTATATAATATAACATTTAAATTTGGTGACTTAGTTTTATATGTAGAACAATTTGGTATTTTTAAGA
>JARHVA010002390.1:2500000-2557500 GCA_037957365.1 Torreya grandis | reverse complement strand
AAATGTATACTTCTAAAAATGTGACTTTACCAAATGTGGATTATATGCCTCATAATTTTTAAATGTTTTCTAAAGCTAATCCCAACCTTTTTACTAGTAATCCAAACACCCTAGTAGATACTTCTAATAATGTGGTTTATTATATCCATAAACTCATTAGTGAGTCTTCACCTTATTCTATCTATGGTAACACACCTTTTTAACAAGGTCAAACTTGAATTTAAGGATGAAATTTGTAATGTAGCTAGAATTAAACTACTATCTTCACCATTAAATTCACCAAATATAGGGATGAACATGGATCACCTTTTATGGATTTATTCACTAATGAAGAAGATTCTAATGATGAATATTTGTTTTCTTTGATACTGAAGACTATTTTATTTTTAGATTATTCATAGCATACTATTTTTTAGATTTACAATTTGGTTGACAATGATACATACTATGATTTAAATTTCATCATACTTTCATTTCATTTTGACATATGCATGCAATATTTTTTATCAGACATGATTACTCAATTTTGATTGGGTGATTTGATATAGCTTTTTGATATAAAATAATTATTTTGGTATGTTATGTTATATTTGTCATTTTGAAAATATCAAATATATAACAACTTAAAATACAAAAAATGGTTTGAATTACTTAGACTTGGTCATTATAATTATTTTTTTAATGATGAATTATGTTATCAATTTAATTAAGTTGTTTAAATTTGAGTGTGGGTCCCCCATCTACTTAAATATATTTGTTGGTCTATTATAAAATAATGTTTTATTCTCAAGACTTATAAGTTTTTATAAACTCATTTAAAGTTTAAATATAAGTTGAACTTATTATCTTATTATTTGAATTTAAGTTATAAAAGTTTTAACTTTATCAAATATAAATAACTTTAATACTAGTTAACTAATATATTTATTACTTTAAATCATAATAGACTCTAATAATATGATTTTAGAAAGAGGGTCAAAATATATTTCAAAGGAAGAAATATATATAGGTACAATATATATTTAATTACAAGTTTCATATTTCACTTTCTATTTGTGATATTGTTTTGAGATAAAATATTATCAAAAGGAAGACTATACAACATATCCTCTTATGATGAAGTAAACCTCTTGATACACACACAAAACCCAGGTCTATTGTTTAATTTATAAATTAATTATATGAATTTTATCAAATTATTAATTTATTTGATCATTGGAAAAACATGCAATCATATGCGTAGAATATTTATACTTCAACTGATTAATGAAGAAAACTTTGTAATTTTTTATGACAAATCATTGGGTTTTATTTATGTCATGATTAATCATTTTTTATTTATTGTAATCAATCATGAAAAATATAGTTTTTCAATAAAATTTTCATTATCATTTGTATCCTAAGTGTAATATATTTCATTCTTTCTTTATCTTTATTTATATTTGATTATTTAGATTACTCATAATTAGTATTTTATTATTTATTATATTTCTCTTTGTTTTTATATAGCTCTTTCTTTAGTTTAGTCTCTTGTATAGTTCTCATTAGTTCTCGTTTAGTGTTAATATTTTATTTTATTTTTTCTTATTTATTTCTCTTTCTAGTTTTTGATAGTATAACACTTTGACTTTTAACTTAATTTAACTTATGTGCCAATGAATGGTGATCATATTTAGCTTTTCTTGATTTGGTTTTTATTTTCATTTATTTTATCTTTACTTTGGTGTCCTTTATTTATTTTATTTTTGTTTAGCATAATGTTCAACATCCAAATTTATATAAGGTATATTTTAATCTAAATCAATATCGAATATGAATCAAAATATTAATTTCTTCAATAGATTTATGTGTTCATAGGATTTAATCTATCGGATAAAATACATAATAATTACAAATGTGATTTTAAATTTATTAAGTAATACTTTGAAAGAAGTGATAAACATATTTGATTAGATTATTTTAATCCATTCAATAAGTAACCTTGTCTATAAGCATCTTTGTTTTTGATAGGGTCAATAATATTGAATTTTTTTAATACATTGACAAGTTGATTTAAAGTATTCAATTTATTTTCTGACATGATTATAATTTTAAATTTGACTCATTACTTAACTTATTAATCCCCAAAACTTAAAAGACTCATTTACACAAACTAAGATTTATTTTCATCCATATGTCTCTTACAATTAAAATAGTATGATTTCACCTTGACCTTTATGATAGGTGAATAGTTTGATTTATTGACAAAACAAGTTTTAATGTCAACAATATCCTCGTCAAAGTTAGATATATAATATATAGAAGAGGAACCCACTCTACATATTAATCAAGAAATGGTGGAAATGAATAAGGATGCACTATTATATTTACACTTATGTTTGGATGATGAAGTTTTTTATTGATCATCCTCTTCCACCAAAAAAATGGAGGAATTAAAGGTATTTCAACTTGGGTGAATCTTCTCAGTAGAATGTGAAGGTTTATAAGGAAATGGGAACATGGGGACATATATTCATCAAGTATAACCATCATCATTATACCCAATTTACATTATGAGTTCACAAAACATCATGTAAGTGATGGAAATATAGATGAAATACCATATCTCATGTTTAAATGGGTACAAGACATGAAATAAAAAGATCCAATGATAGTAACATTAGATCTTGGATCCAATAATGAACCTCAAATGATTATTATGAAACATAACTTGGACATTCTGTTGGACACTGATATATTATAGATATACATATGTCAAAAGTATGTTTTTTGTTGGTCTTATAATGTTTGAATGGGATACCACTAAAGATGTGATACATAGAATCACCTTTGTGCCAAGAGATGAACTATTCTATGAAAGAGCATATAAAATGAATAATAATTATAAAACTAAAGTACAATAAGAGATTGATAATATGTTAGAAGTAAGGATCATAATTAAGGTAGAGATAAGTGAATGGGTTCCCCAAATAGTAAATAGTATAAATAAGGAATAAAAATAGATAAGGATACATGTTAGTTTTAAAAGTTTGAATGGGGTTACTACTTCCAAATATCATTTACAAACTTTATATTAGAAGTAGTTGGCCATGAAATATAATCTTTTATAGATGGATTCTTTGGGTATAATCAAATAAATGTTATGTATGAAGATAAAATTGAAACTAATTTTATAGTGGAATATGGAGTCTATGCATATAATAAAATGTCATTTCAACTTTACAATGTTTCAACCACCTTCTAATGTACCATAATACACACTTTTAACAACATGGCCATAGGTAAACTTAATTTTTTTCTTTATGACCAGTCAATCTATAATGGTAAAATATCTCACATATGGACCTTGACAAAATGCATGGGATAAAGTAGGGAAACACAATTGGATGTGAATCAAAATAATTTCAAGTTCATGATCCTATAAGGTAAGCTCTTTGGTAACATAGTATGAAAATTTGGACTAAAGATTGGTCCAAATAAAATAATGGTAATGATGGAAATGGAGGAACCAAAATACATCACCAAATTAAAATAATTTTTGGGACATGTTATAAATTATTATTGTTTAATAAAAACCTTTATCATGTATTTCACTTGTTGAACATTCTCACTAGAAAATGAAAATTTTTATTTGGTCTAAAGATCCAAATGGTGCATTTAAAAGAATTAAATGTTTGATTGGTAAATTATCCTATAGTTTTATACCCATATTGGTAAAAATAGTTTCACATTCATGTCAATTCTTCCAATTTGTATATTATATAAACATTAACATAAGTATTAAATCAAGGGTTGGATCACCCATTGTTATTTTCAAGCATACTTTTATCCAATGTGGATAAGAATTATAATAACATAATACATTAATACTTAGGGATGGTATGTATAATATAAAGGTATTGGAGTTAAATATTGGTGAAAACCTTCATTTTTATATATAATATTAGGCACTATTATACTTAGACAACAAAATTATATAATCACCCCTTTAGTTAGATACCAGAGAATCACTCCCAATTATTTTTTTGCATGATTTCATCTAATTTTTCCAAAGGTTACTTAACTAATCCTTAATATATTAATTCATAAAATAAAATAATTTTACTATCATGTGTTAATTAGTGGAAATATAACATGTTTTTCATATCCAATCATACTTGAAAAAAATCTAATCTAAACTAGTCAAACATTTATATCTTATTAATTTTATCTTCTTTCTTAATTTTTTCACTTACTATATCAAAATATGTATTAATTTTATGAATTAATCATATTATTATAAATTAAGTGACTAATTATAGTAACTAAAATTATCACTTTCATTTATTTTACAAGTATAAATGAAATAATACCTAACGTTATGCTAAACATAATAATATAACCTTTCATTCAAAATAAAATATAAAAAATATGATACTCAATGATAATAACATGGTAAATTATATTACATATTCCAATTTTTAAAATATCATGTTATTATTTATCATTAATATATATTTTTAGAGTATAGGATTGATTACATAGTATATGATTTTATAATTTCAATAGTATTACAATCTATTTACATTATATTATTTGAAATAATCTTATAAGATTAATTCATCATAAATAAATCCACATGAACACTAAATACCAACACTTATGATGCAAACCATATAAGAATAAGGAGAGAATAATCCAATCCTTTACTTCCAACCATAGATCCTTTTGGATCCTCACACACCTCTTTTTTTAGAGTGGTTGTACCCTTCACGATAAATGTAGATGTGAAACCATTACTAGGAGATAAAAAATAAGTGTTACAAGTCATACTATAGTTATCTAAACACAACATAAATCAAGTATTTATAGTGAATAAGAATAGGAAAAAAATCATTTCTAATCCATACTAGGTATATATGGTTATGTCCATAAGAATTATAAGTTAACAAGTCCATCTCATATCATCTGAACTTATAAATAAAGTCCCAATTTTAGAAATAAGGTGAAACAATGGATCTCCACAATCCTCAGTGTTCATGTTATTTAGTTCACAACCATACCCATCATCTGTGTCTGTGTGTGTGTGTGTAATAATAATAATAATAATAATAATAATAATAATAATAATAATAATAATAATAATAATAATAATAATGATGATGATGATGATAATGATGATGATGATGATGATGATGACGATGATGATGATGATGATGATGATGATGATGATGATGATGATGATGATGATGATGATGATGATGATGATGACGACGATGATGACGATGATGATGATGATGATGATTATCAAAGAAATAATCATTACTCAACCTGATGATCATCATTGAGAAGTGCAAAAATGATTATGTTATGGGTTTGTTTACCATACCACATGTAAAAATTATTATCATCTTTTCACTAATCCAATATTCAAAAATAGTATAGAGGAAAAAATATGAGGTTGATTATTTATAATGCATTTGAATGATAAAACATTGCATAATTGTCTCACACCATTTATATAATGTAATATCATTCATTTGTCCTACCAAATAAAAAATAACCTAAGCGAGTTTAAATACACACACACAAGCATAAGTGAATATAATAGTTTACTCAAATCAACACTAAATACAAAAGACTAATCATTTTATTATGAAGATGATATTAATTTTACAATAGTAAATCAATTCAGGTTTGCTTTATTTCTTTGAGTTCTTAAAATCTCCATAGTTTTGAAAATGTGATTTACAACCCCAAAAACAACTTAAGAATCATGTAACAATTCCATAGTCATAAAAATAGAATTATTTGCTTTATCACTCATTTATTAATCCATGGAAAATTTATCTAGTTTTCAAGGAAAGTCAAAACCTTTGAAAATTTATCAAAATCATATAATTATTTTAAGCAAGGGTCTAAGATAAATAAAAACACAACCTTAAAATAAATTGGGCAATCATAATAAGAGATTAATTACATCCCATCATAACCTAAACCAAGCATCTCAGACCAATTATTTAAGAATAATTTTTTTTTCCATAACATATTTTATAAAGTCAAATCTTAGTTTACAACAAAGTCATAAATTTTAAAGACTCATAATCATTCAAGATACAAGATTACAATCTTACATTCAATAATAATACAAAACAATTATTTTAACATTTCCACCTTATCAAGGAAAAAAAAGTGTGTGTGTTTGTGTGTGTTAAGTATAGGTTTGATTAATGTTATGTATCAAATATGAATACAACATTCATCATAATGAAATATCACATAAAATTGGTCTAACCCACAATTGCAGTCCTGAAAATAAAAATGATGAATTGTAAATCTAGCCAAAGTTTTATAGAAATTTTGTTTCATTCTTAGTTTACACATTAAAAAAAAGACATATAAAGCAATAAAATTATTACCCAAATTAATAAATTAGGATGCATAAATTATGTTAATGTATACCAATATGATGCCAAAAAACATTATTGAAACATAAAAAACATAAGGATAACACAATTTTAAATAGCATAAAGGAGATTAAAAATGGGTTTATTATTTCATGATTGAGTAGGGATGATACTATGATTTGTAAAATGATCTCAAACATTCCTTCACAATTATTATTGACCTTTAATCATTATTTTATATCATCTTCTACATGTCTTTCAAAACATTCCCCACTATCTTATAGTTTTTCCATCAATTTTGAAGGGTAGAATAGTTTAATAAAAAACAACTTCATACCTTTCATGAACATATTGATACCATAATATTTTTATAAAAAATAATATAATTTTAATTAATGTGAGTTAAAAATTAACCCCTCAAAACTTCTATGCACCAATTAGATGCACATGCAAATCCCCGACTTGAATGAAAGAAAGTCCATAAAAAATCCATGCAAGGGGTAAAATTTCATCGTGGTTTTCCTATCCAAATCATTCATGTAAAACCATCATATTATAAAAAATCAAACAATGAAACCCTCAACTTTTTGAATAATATGTATTTAATGTCAAACTTCTATTATTTTATAATTTACCATTGGTTAACTATGAACATGAGATTCTTTGACATTGTTTCTATTCAAATTTTGCTTTCAATTTCAAAGGAGAGAAAATGAGAAACTTAAGAAAGAATGGTCAAGGTTTGATGTGTACCTGGATATAGTTTATGCACTGTAATCCAGACGCTGTGAGTACTCCTCTTTGGCTATGGAGGAATGACACCTGCAAAGAAAAGAAACTTGGACAAAAGAAGGTGTTAAATGGACAGATGGTGGGTTGTCAAGTGAAAGCTTGATCCCAAAAGTATGAAAACTTCCTTAAGGGATATAAACCCACTAATCAATAAAAAGAAGTTTTTGATAAACAACAGAATGATAAAGAATTGAAATGATAAAAGATGGAATGAAAAAGGGAAGCAAAGGCTTACTTGAAAGAAGCTGTCAAACTGGTCACAGTCACCGGCGTCGGTTGGTCAAGGTGCCAATGTCGGTTAATATGCCGATGTCGGTTGGGGTAGTTACCAGCGTCGGTAGAGGCAAAGGTCTTTGGATGAGGTCTGGGTTGGTATGTGGTCCATGGACAGAGTTTGGTTAGGGTTTAGGTTTATTTGAGTGGTCTTGAGACAAATTTTTGGGCTTGGTTGAATGGTCTAGGGTCTGGGTCTGAAAGTTTGATTGAATGGGTAGAGTGTATGGTCTGATAGAGGATGGAGGAAACAGGGAGGTGGATAAGTCAAGATTCGGGTCTGGCTTAGTTAACAGTCTAGTCTAGGGAGATATTGTTTGAAAGCAATAACTGAAAAGAGAATAAAAACACAGATAGTATACTTACCTGTGCCTTGTGGAAGGTGTGCTACTAATGATTCTCATACCTGCTGTTGATGTAGCCTGTGTGGAGAACCTGTTGCTAATGGAGAACCTGAAGCTGTTGCTGCACCTGAGGGAGAGAGTGAGGGGCTTAACTAAGAGATTTTATAGATTGATAGATGGTCGAAGACTAAAGATTTAAGGATTCATGATTCACTTCCAGAGATTAGCTAATTTTTTATTCCAGATCTCAAAGAGTCTAAAAAATTGGTTAAGTATAACTGACATCGGTGATTCCACCGACGTCAGCCGACACTTGGCCGACGTCGGCGGGGTTAGAACGGGCAAAAAGAGCCACTAAGCCTATTTTTCATCCGGCAAGTGCACTATCCATTGGAGAATGTTGAGGGTTGGGCTAAATACGCATGAGAGTTTGTTAGGCAGTTAGAGAGAAGTAGGAATAGGTCTTGGGTGAGTCATAGGATGGGAATTAGTCCAAGGCGAGGTGTCCTATGTGAGGTGTCATGGGTGATGTGTCCAAAGAGGGGGGGTTAATTTAATAAGTTAATTATTTCAAATTAGTAATTGTTAGGAATGGGTTAGGAATGGGTTAGTAAATTAGCCCCTTTTTGTCTTGTTGGTTGCTCTAAATGAACTACAAGACAAAAATAGGAGTTGGTTGCCCCAAGTATGGGATAAGGTTGATTTCATCTTGTTGGTTGTTCAAGTGAACTGCAAGACAAAAATAGGTGAGAGTTGGTTGTCCTGATTATGGTCGAGGTATCCCCCCTCAAAGCAGAAGTTGAGAGAAAGGAACCTAGAATCGGGTGCTGATTTGATGGAGAGTGGATGAAAAGGGTGAAGATAGAGTGAGAACACTGCAAAAGTTATGATTGCATGGACACCACTTCACGAGGATGGTCAGGTCAAATTGTCGTAGGTCAAAGGTCGAGGAGTGCCAAAATGAAAAGAACCGAGCCCCATCATTAGTCATAGCTAATTGAGTTATTCAATATAGGCTGAAGCTCCAATGGTCATCGTGTTCAAGGTATCCCAGGCTTTGGAAGTACTCCTGAAAACATGAAAAAGTCACAAGTAGTGCAGATCAACTGGCTTGCGATCCTATACTTGTGAAGGTCAAAAGTGTGCGCACAATTTTACTAACCAATCATGAGGTAGCATACATGCAAAAACAACCAAGGCAAAATTGCTTTGGAAGTAGTCATGATTTTAGGAGATGGGCATGATCTCTAATGTTTAGTGGTCGATGGATGGATGCAAAAGTGATCTAAGTGTGCCCCAGGGGGCCAAAATGACGTGCACTGAAGGAGTTGGCTGATTAGGGACATGATTTTGGTCATTTTGAAGAGGGATGAAGTTTTAAGGCCGCTGACGTCAGTTATAGAACCGATGTCGGTGTCTAAAAGAGACTGACGTCAGTGGAAATTGGTCGACGTCGGTGACCTAGGGCACGATTCTACCGACGTCGATGGTCTACCAAATCTGACAAAACCAAATTGGTGGCCCACCAAAAGTCATTTGTGACATTTGACCAAGAGAAAAAAGAGCTCTGGAGTGGATTTAGTGAAAGTGACCCAGAGCTGACCAAGGAGCCATGCAAGGTGGTAGATAGGCATTCGTGGAGAGGAGGCAATTAGACGCTTTAGGGATGCGTGTGAGCCAGGTGAAGTGTGTAGAGTCATTAGCATAGAAGAGATGGCAGAGGGGAGTAGAGGACCTGTACGAGCTCCACCACCAATGGCACCCATTGTGCCACCACGTTGACGGTGCCGTGATGAGGTAAGAGGGCCCTGAACTTTATTTGGACCATTTTTTGTTTTGAATTTAGTTTTATAATTGTTGTTATTTTTAGGCAAAAATCAAGGGGGAGGTTAGCTAGGAAGGTAGGTAGAGGGTCTAGGATAGGTTAGGAGTGATTTAGGAGGGTTTTGGGGGGTATAAGGGGGTTTTGAGGGGAAGCCCTAATTTTTAGGGCTCACCCTATTCAGCCCTAGGGCCAAACCAGTCGTCGACATCGGTGATTCCACCGGCATTAGCCGACCAGTGATCGGCGTCGATCACTAACCTATCGATGTCAGTCACTAAGTGACTGACGTCGGTTATGTGAGTGCCGTCACCGGCATGCTAACCGATGTCGGTGGCTGCCTGGTCAGAAAGAGTGGTAAAAAAAGGTCAAGTCAAAAAGTTGAAGCTACGCCAAGGGCTTCCCAGGCTTTGGATTAGGCATAGATAGTCAGAATAGTTATTAAAATAGGAAGAGTAGGAATCATGAGATTGACTGTGGATGGATGCAGGTGAGGTAGACTCTGATGCTGCAGGATCATCTCCTGACCTTGCTGACACAGATGCATGGAGGTGTGTCAGTCAAGGAGTGGGCACAGATGAGCGCAGTAGGGCTAGGCGAGTTGAGATGCTACTACAGAGTGGTGAGGGACGTGAGCCTCATGGTGGCATTGATCAAGCGATGGGACCATGCCACCAACACCTTCCACCTACCTACGGGTGAGATGATGGTCACAGTTGAGGACATGTACCAAATTTTATGGCTATTGGTACACGGAGCTGATATCTATGCATGCTCAAGAGAGGTGCATGATATCCATATGGTCATGCTATTTGGGGAGCACATCACAGAGATGAGCTACCATTCAGCCAGTTTTGCATATGAGCCTTTGTATGCGGCAGATGAGGATGCACATCGACTGGCGATTTTGATGATGATCGGCATCACAGTCTATGCATTGCTAGATGTGAAGGGAGGCAGGTTCCCAGTGGCCATGACCAGGGTTTTGATGGACATGCTGGAGTAGCAGACAGTGTTCACTTGGGTGCTCACCTTTTTGGCCCAGGTATACAGAGAGCTATGGGGCATCAGTCGGCGGTGATGGTACAGCCTGTGTGTAGGCCACCTTCTGCATTGTTGGGCATACAAGCACATTGTGGTTACCTGACCTCTCGGCCTCCTAGTGGCGATCTAGGCCAACTTTAGGGTCAGGTTCAAGTGATGGCATGAGGTGATGGCACAGATGCAGGTGGATAGAGTGGTCAAGGATATTAATCACTACTAAGGGCTACTGAAGGCCCTGATTCTAGCAGATATCATCTGGAGACCATACTTGGTGTATCCAACATTTAGAGATGAGGGTGAGCAGATGGTCGGGATGCAGAGTAGGTGATGGGTTAGAGGTAGGTGAGCCAGTGAGCTCGAGAGGATCCTAATAGAGAGAGTGCGACACTAGTACGGGCTGCTATAGGATGTACCTCCCACGTTCCCACAATACATGTGGGATGATATAGAGGCACTGCTCCCACTGCTAGAGGAGACAGAGGAGCTTGATTTTGAGGAACTACTGGTAGGACTTGGGATAATAGACCCAGGGTGTATAGAGGCCTACATGGCGTGGTGGGCAGGACAGTACAGAGGCATACAGGTGGGACCCTAGCTGGATCTACAGGGAGTCACAAGGGAGCAGGATACAGCCTATGAGGAGAGGGACACTGTGCGACAGGAGAGAGACGCAGCTCAGGCCCAGGTCTCAATTTTGCAAGGACAGCTAGTAGGGGTTATAGGGCAACTGACGAAGATGATAGGTCAGGTGGTAGCATTGACAGGGTAGGTCACTCTATTATAGGGACAGCTAGCTGCAGCCCAGGCACAGGTAGTGGCAGGTCAGAGCTTTGGAGGGCAGGGCCCATTGCAGCAGCCATCTCAGTAGCTGGCATTTTTATAGGGGGCAAGACCATCAATATCAGTGCACCTAGGTTAGCCAGAGCCACAGGGGTCAGGACAGGGCATAGCAGTAGGGTGGATGGGTCCACCGTAGACTGTATCACTAGTTAGATATAGTGATGCGCTGGATGAGATCACGTATTATGAGAGAGCCATTAGGGGGTTCCCTCAAATATAGTGATACTCAAAGATGTGGGCAGAATAGAGCCGACATCAGTCTATGTCTCGAGCAATGGTTTCAGGGTCTTGCAGATGGCACAGATTAAAGGGGGAGAGGATACAACCTCTTCTTGGCCACTGCCACCACCACCACAGCCACAGCCTTGAGGGCAGCCCTTGAGATTCATTTTTGATGTATATACTAGCCTGTGAGCCATTGATGCGAGATGTATGAGAGAGATAGAGGCACAGAGTTGTGCGATTGTATAAACTATTTTGATATATATATGATGATGGTTTTGGATCATTAATGTGTTATGGATGTTTTAATGTTTAATGTATGGAGCATTTGTGATTATGATGATGATGCATGTGTTGATATTATGTTTATGATGATAATGTTATGATGATTAAATGTGATGATGATAATGTTATGGTCAATGATTATAATGATGATGATTAATATAATGATGCGCTATGATAATGCTAATAATGAGAATGGTCATGAATTTTAGATTAGATGATGATGCATAAAGATTATGTGATAGTGACATTTATGATTATGACTTGCAGATTATATGATGTGAATGCTTAAGTGTGTGATGATGATAATGTGGTTATGATTAATGATTATGATGTAAATGATGAAAATTTTTATGTAAAAGATTATGAAAATGTGTGCTTGTTTGTGATGTGATTGGCAGGTGATGAGAGAAAGAGATAGAAGAAAGTGACGAAGAGAATGGCCGAGCTAACCCCAGAAGACCCCATGTCAACTGGGTGCTGCCTACATAGCCCCTGTCATTAGGGCCTCAGGCCAATTTAGTTCTCCCAAGAAGGGAGGAAAAAAGATCGAAGTGGTTGATTTTGGTCATGATAAGGATATAGCATTTCCCATATGTCTGAGGGTTCATGCTTGAAATTATAAGGAGGAGATAATGCTACGGTGTTCGCCAAATGGTGTAAGCTGTAACATTGGTCAGGGTTTTTTATCCCTAGCAATTATCCATATTCATGATGGATGTTTGCTAAGAATGAATTGAGGTCTATTTATGTTTCAGCAAGTATTGGTTTATGCTTAACATAAATTGTGTGGTTGATAGTTTCCATGTGTATTGTTGTTTATGGAAACTAGAATGATTATGCTTATGTGAGTGGTTTGAAAAGAGTCAGATTAAGTCATTTTGACAAATGATGTGGGTGAATATGACCAAAGTGTAGGCAGAAAGTAAAAGGCATAAGTGCCCTTTTATTGACAAAGACCAAAAAGACAACATAGACAGGGGTTGTTAGAACCAAGAGCCCCATTTATGCGTTGTGTCATTGACCATAGTTATGTTAGAGTGGTAATCGAATCACTTTTGAAATTAAAGTGAGCTCGAAGTCCCTTGAGTAGGTGACATGATAGGAGGAAAAGGGTAACCCATTTTTAGAGTATGGAGAACTTTGCCCCTTTTTATAGGAGACCCTGAGACAACTATAAGTCAAGTCTATGACCCATTTTTTTTTTTGAGAGCAGACTGATCAATGCGAGAAGTCCACATAAAAGATGTCATTTGTTTGGTGGTCATTTGTGAAGATGATCGATGCGGGAAGCTTCTAGGCAAGTGTTGTTTGTAGCAAGATTTAGTCATAGCCATCCTTCGAGGGAGCAGTCTATTAGCTTCAGCAATGATAGTACAGCTGTCCTTCGAGGGAGCAGTCTGCTTTTTGATTTGGTTTTGTGACCTTGGATATTTTGACATCTTGATGTAATTTTAATAGAATGTTGAGTCATGGACAAGACTTATAGAAGGTCAAGGACTCCCTTTTATTAGGACGAAGCATCCATACGTCATAAAAGGGTTATAGAGGATTTTGTTAAGGGAAAAAAGGGTGAAATGGATTAAAGATTAAAAGGACAAGGATTGCTCAAGGGACAAGCTCAAGTTAAATGTCAAGTGGATGAGTACTCGACTAACAGTAGAATGGTCACAGATGCAAAGCATTAAGGGGCTTAGGTTCTGGTCGGCCTTCAAGAGAAGACAGACGATAAGTCCCTGATCCATACTTGTGCGTGATGATATAAGGTCCGAGCCAATTAGGAGAAAATTTGCCTCATTTACTCCATTCCATATTGGTCACATGTTGGTTCTCTTTGAGAACGAGGTCTCCGATATTGAAATCTCATTCTCTCAAAGTTTTATTATAGGCACGTTTGATGCGATTTTGATAGACATGGAGATGATCGAGGGTAGCAAGACGACATTCATCGAGTAACTCAAGTTGAGCTAATTGATCTTGACAAAAGTCATCATTAGAAAGAATGTCATGGAGTGAAATGAGAAGATAAGGGATCTGTACTTCAAGAGGTAAGATAGCCTCTATTCCGTACACTAGAGAGAAAGGGGTAGCACCCGTAGAGGTTTGGATGCTAGTGCAGTAGGCCCACAAAGCGAAGGGAATGTGAATGTGCCAATCCCTTCCAGTGTCATTGACAACCTTCATGAGAATTTTAGTTAATATTTTGTTAAAAGCCTCGGCCTGCCCATTTGCTTGTGGGTAGTAAGGCGAAGAAAAGCTGAGTTTGATGCCAAATGAGTCACAGAGTTTTTAGACGGTCTTGTTTTTAAAGGACTTGCCATTGTCGATGATGATTTTGTGAGGCACATCGAAATGACAGATGATGTGGGTGTTGATGAAGTCGACAATCTTATTAGCTTTTGTGGAGATGAGAGGAATAGCTTCCCCCATTTAGTGAAATACTCGGTGGCAGTGATGATGGATTAATGATGAAGAGATGAATGAGGGTTAATCTCACCGATGAGATCTAAGCCCCATTGTGAAAAAGGCCAAAAATCCTAAGCGACTTGTAAGGCGTGATTGGGGAGATGAAGCAAGTTAGCATGCTGTTGACACTTGATGCAATGCTGAACATAATCTCTATAGTCTTGATGAAGAGTGGGCCAATAATAACCCATACAAAGGATGCGCTTGGAAACTGAGTTACCACTGAAGTGTCCACCACAAATCCCATCATGGGCTTGTTTAACAGCATGAGAAGCTTCAGTGGAGTTTAAATAGTGAAGAAGAAGGCCGTCAAAACCTCTTTTATAGAGAAGGCCCCCTAGCATGGTATAGCGAGCGGTGCGCTTAATGAAAGCCCACTGCGCATTGCTAGAGAGGTTGGGAGGAATGAGAGAATGAGCCAAGTAATCCTCAAGTTATTTATACCAAACATCTTGTGAACTAGAGTCTATGGTGTGGACGAGATTGATGTCAGTGGAAATGTATGAAGGTAATGGCACACGATGTACCATGACATAAATTCTTGATGAGGATGATGATGAAGAAGGAATATGCAAGGCGAGGGAAGCCATGGTGTCAACAAACTTATTCATTGATCGAGGAACAGTCTGCAATAAGTGATGGTCAAAAGATGCTAGAAGAGTGTCAACACGGTGCTTGTACCTTTGTAAAATTTCATTTTTACAAAGATATGAACCATTGATTTGATTGACGATAAGTTGCGAGTCACCGAAGATGTTTATGGACTTGATGTTTAAAGAAAGGGCAGTTTGAAGTCCCAAAATTAAGGCTTCATATTCGGCCATATTATTGGTACATTCAAAGTCAAGTTTGAAAGATAGGGGCATGGGTTCACCTTCATGTGGAATGAGGATGACCCCCGCACCCCCACCGAGTTGACATTTAGAGCCGTCAAAAAACATCGTCATTTGGTAGAATGTGTCATCAGTCGAGAGAGTGGCGATAGACTCATCGGGAAACTCGCACTTAGAAGGTTGATTGTCTGGAAGAGGGGCATCTGCTAGTTGGTCAGCAATTGTTTGCCCTTTTATATATTTTTGCTAGACAAATTCTAAGTCAAATTCAGCAAGAAGCATGAGCCAACGAGCCATACGTTGGTTTTGATATGGTTTAGAATGCATGTATTTAAGGGGATCAGTGTGGGTGACGACAAAGGTTTTGTGATTGAGAAGATAGTGACGGAGTTTGGTAGTGGCAAAGACTAATGCCAAACAAAGTTTCTCGGTATGAGTATACTGAGTTTCATAGTCGACAAGTGCTCGGATTATGTAGTAGACTGCTTGCTCACAGTGTTGCTCGTCTCGATGCATGATCATGGCACCTAACGAATGATTGGTTGCTAAAATGTAGAGGTAGAAGGGTTGGTCATCTTTCAGTGGAATAAGGACTAGTGGAGAAACCAAATAGCATTTGAGGGCATTAAAAGCCTCTTGGCAATCTTCATCCCATTTAAAGGAGATGTCCTTCTTGAGGAGGTGATGAAAGGGTTAACAACGGTCAGAAAGCTGAGAAATGAAATGGTGGATGGATTGGAGCTTTCCTTGTAGACTACGAAGTTGCTTGAGATTAGTTGGAGGTGGCATTTCGAGGATAGCACAGATTTTGGTAGGATCTATCTCGATGCCACGAAAAGAGACAATGAATCCTAGGAGCTTTCCTGAGAGGACCCCAAAGATGCATTTCTTGGGGTTTAGACGGACCTGGTACTGAAGAAGGTGAGAGAAGATGATTTTGAGCATAGTCAAATGGTCACGACGAAGCTTAGACTTGCCAAGTAGGTCATCGACATAGTCCTCCATGATTTTGTGGAGGAGATCATGAAATATGTAAGTCATGGCATGCTGATATGTGGTGCCTGCATTTTTCAGACCAAAAGGCATGACTCGATAGCAGAAAGTTCCCCATGGTGTAATGAAGGTGGCTTTGTGCTGATCTTCTGGTGTAATTAGGATTTGGTTATATCCTAAAAATCCATCCATGAGTGATAACATTTCATGTCCAGCCGTAAGATCAACAAGTTGGTCAATGTTTGGAAGAGGAAAGTTATCTTTGGGACAAGCTAGGTTAAGGTCACGATAGTCTGTGCAGATCTGGATCCCCCCAGTCACCTTGGTGATAGGAACGATGTTAGAGACCCACTACAGATAATCAATGGGTTGGATGAAGGAGACTAAAAGAAGATGCTGAAGCTCTTCTTTGACAAGAAGTGCAACATGAGGATGCATTTTGCAAAGCTTTTGCCTAACAGGCTTAGCCTCTGGGTTTGTGACAATGTTATGAGTGGCAATGTTAGGGTCGATGCCAGGCATGTCAGCGTAGGTCCAGGCAAAGGCTTTGTGATTGTCTGAGAGAAATGTGGTATAGTCGATCTGCTCTTGGGTGTCTAAAGATTGACCAATCTTTAAGACTTGAGGAACATCAGAAGATGAAAGGTTAATGTCAATGGTTGATTCATTTAACATAACCTGTGTTTCAGAAGGGAGGGAGCGCTAGATGAAAGAGTTGTTGGCTCCCATATAGGTAAGAATGGCATCGTTGTCTATGCAGTGGACTGTGTTGATGGTTGCTGATTCATCATTTATCATGTTGGGATAAACGAGAGGGAGAGACTTGGGAACCCCGTTAAGCTGATAGGTTAGGGGTTCCAAGCAGATGGTGTTTATGCAAAAAAAAAAAAGCTATGAGGGATGGAAACCACCAACTCCGTAGGTGAGGATGGAAGAATAGGCAAGTCTAGAATAAATTGGTCGATGGTTGGTTCAGGGCAAAGGTTTATGGAAGCCTCAGTGGGTTCTTGGAAACCCAGTCCATACCGTTTCTTTGCATTATTGTCATTGGGTGGTTCAATAGGTTGATGAGAGCCTTGTTCGTAACGTCCAAAGCCAAAACCCTTCCATGCACACCTATAAAGGTAGGTATGTGTAAAGGTGGGGTTGCTAAGAAAGTAGAAATCAGATGTGAATATTTGAGGCGAGGAGGAAGGATTTGATTTAGTAGGAGCTTGATCCAGCCCCCCATAGACGAGATTGGTGTGAAGGCTAGGAGGACCATAAGGAATGACCATTCCGATCTGACAGTCATAACTTGGGTTTTGATGAAGCTATCTATACTCTTGAGGAATCTAGAACATGTCTAGAGTAAGGAGATGATATTCTCCCAGTGAAAGTCTTTGGAAGATATCATCCATGGGGTCCTTGGTTGTTAATTGAGAAGATGATGTGGTGGCAACCGCTGTTTGCGTACTAGTTGACGCTTCTGCGGATGGAGATGATGTTTGGGTTGATGCCTTGAGTGGGATAAGAATGTCGTTTGGGCTATAGGTCATGTTACAAGTCTTAAAAGGGGATGGGTCGGTAGGAATGACATGGACTTGTTTATCGTGTTCAAATTTGACACAACGGTGAAGTGTTGAAGGGACGCAAGCCATGGCACGGATCTAGGGTCACCCTAATAGCATGTTATATTGGAATTCTCCTTAAATGATGTAGAAGAGCTCCAGGATTGTGCGTGGACCAACATGGATATGAAGGACAACAGTGCCAATAGTGTTAGTGGTGGTGTCATTAAAGGATCTAAGGATTGCGTCAATTTTTGATACGCAATTCTTGGGAAGGGCCAATTGATCAAAGGCATGGGAGGAAATAATATTAATGCTGGCACCCCCATAAATCATAACTCATTTAATATGGGTTCGATCAACGTAGGCTGTGATGAAAAGGGTACCATCTTGATCTTCCATGGTAGAGGTAGGAATCTCAGAATCACTGAAAGTAATGGAGGCGACGGGGGATAAAGAATGGACTAGGGCAGCTAGTGGTTGAGGGTCTTTAGGTTGGACTTTCGCTGCCTGTAGGGCTTTGATTAGAGCCTGGTGATGCTGGGGAGAGCTTTGAATAAGGTCATATAGGGTCATCTTCACAGGCGTTTGGTGAAGTTGTTTTATCATAGATTCTATGATTGCCCCTGAAGAAGGGGGTTGAGACACACCTAAGATGGAGATCTTGGGTTTGGGTGGTTGAGGTGCTTGGACAAAAGGATAGGTCCAAGGAATAGTGGCTTTTTATTTTGCCTTGTCCTTTTGTGACCTAGTGGTTATATGGATAGCATTGATTTCAAAGATAGGTGGTGAAGAAGGGGTCATGGCCTGTTGGCGAGATGTTGATGTGGTTGAAGAGGTTGGATGGGAAGGTGTTGAGGGTTTGTCAAGAGTGTCCTCAAGGAGAAGAGTGTCTTTCTCCATATAACGGTGAATGACTACCTTGAGGGCACAATAAGTCTCGGTATCGTGTCCTGGCGTACGATGGTATAAACAAATCTTCGTATCATCAAACCAAGATGGTTTTGACCCAAGAGGTTAGAATGGCTTGATGGAAGGAAGGGTAATGCTAGAAGTCTATAAAAGTTGGCATAATATCAAAGCGTATGAACCTACTAAGGGGTCTGCGCTTGTTGATGCATGATGCGCTGGTGACTTCTGCTTGGGTGATGTTGAAGAAGATTTTTGTACGACCTTTTGGGTTGGTGGTGCGATGACAGGTGAAGATGGCACTTTCTTCATGAGAGATGCCAGATTTTTGAGAGGGGATTGACTTGTGATTGGCAAAGGAAGTAATGGAGGTAATTTGTTTTGATTAAGGGTCAGAGTAGGAAGCACATCGAGTAGGGTAGAAGGATGAGGACCTAAGATGGAGGGTAATGTTGAGGGTGGAGGAGGGGTTCACTTCTGTGGTCTGGTAGTCTTCTTTGACTTGGTTGGAAGACTACTTTTGGTCGAGGTCTGGTCTAAGTCCACCTTCACTTGCAGGTGAGTGAGGGTAGAGACAGGGCGAATGCTGAGTGACTTGATCAGTTTAGATTGAGTAGATGCAGGTTTAGAAGTAGGAGTTTGGTCTTTATTGAGAGTTTTGGGCGATTCTACCTTGGGAGGATTGGCAGCATGAGACGAGAGGGTACGAGAATGTTGAAGAACTTTAAGATGCTCCCACAATCTGTGATGCTCCACTTTCCTTGAAGGGAGAAGTTCTAATTTCTCCACTAGTTGGGAAAATGGTTGAGAGGATGTTGGATGAGGGTGGGATCCTTGAGAAGATGTGTTAGGTGTGGCAATAGTTTCAGACCAAGGTGTATGGGAGTTATAACTAGATTGTTGTTGGTCGAGGAAGATGGAGAGTCAGGTTCTTCTCTTGGTGGAGAAGGAACTGGAGAGTATGACTCTTCAAGCGGGTAAAGGGCAGGGATTATGGTGCCCTCCACTTGTGGTCGACGAGTAGGTAAGGTCATGTCCTCCATAGGTAGAAGAAAAGAGGATGGTGAGACCGGTGGTGCCGATAAGGTTGAGGCGTCCTCCAAGATGAGAGAGGTTGATGGAGAACTAACTGGGGAAAGAGGTTTGTCCACACGTGATGGACTGGTAGATGGACTAACCTCTTGAGGTTGGTTGGGGATGAAGGGCGAGACCGTATTGACTGTTCGAATGTCATGTTCATGTGTGTTGTCAATCAAGGTCTGGACATTATTTTGGGTTGGTGGATGATTGGGGAATGGTTTCTTAAAGATATCGATGCCCTGGTTTGGAGGTGCATTGGGATTATCTAGAATGAGTTCACCCTTTTCAAGCATGTCTTGGATTATGTTTTTGAAGGTTTTACAATTTCCCGTGTCATGACCTTTGACACGGTGGAAATTGCAGAAGTCATTTTCCCTATACCATGCAGGGATGGCGCGTGAGGGATCAAATTGTGGCGGTGGTCAAATTTGGGGGAGGTTGAGAATCCCCTGTTTAACAAGTTTTTCCAATGTAGACGTGTAATATTCTCCAAGAGGAGTATATTGTCTTTAAACGTATCTCTGCTGGAATTGACGGGTGGCGCTCTTAGATGTGGATGGCTCAGGCTGATTGGATGAAGAGGATGAAGGTCTAACGACCACAGCATTAGCTGAAGCTTTAGACTTAGGATTTGATGATGAAGGTTTAGAAGAAGAAGAGTCATTGGTCTTAGAGTTGGGGTTCTTGCTCCGCAACTTGACTTTATTCTCCTCGATGGCACATAATTCAAGTTTACGAGCCATCGTGAAGGCTTCGTCGAAGGTACGGAAGGTTTGAACCCTTAAGGTAGAAGAAATATGTTTGGTGCAAGCTCAGGACAATAGTTCAATAAGTTTAGGTTGAGGTAAGGAAAAGGAGAGTTGATTGATGAGGCCTCTCCAATGAGCAACAAAGTTAGCTATTGATTTGTCCTCAAATTGGCGGATAGTGTAGAGGTCCGTGATCGAGACCTTCTTGGTGATGTTAATGGAGAAGTGATCAAGAAAGAGCTAGGCTAGCTGTGTAAATGTGAAGAGGGAATGACTCATAATAGAGCTGTACCAGTCGAGCGCAGGACCAAAAAGGGACATAGGAAATGTGTGCAAGAGCAAGGCATCATCATGGGCAATAAGGTAACAGGCATGTCTGAATACCCGTAAGTGCTGCTGTGGGTCTTCCTTGCTTTGAAAGTGAGAAAATTTGGGAAGCTCCCACTGGTTGGGGTATGGTCTAATCGGCACGAAAGGATGAATAGGCTCATTGCAAATTTGTTCATATGAGAGAGCATTGCGTGAGCTGAAAATGGAAGTCTCTAAGCTATACATCTTATCCATCATCATTTTGATGATATCTGCTGACGGATTCACGGGTGGAGCGCCCCCTAGATTATAAGGTGCTTGAAAGATATTGGGAGGGGCGTATGATGTGGTTGGTCACGTAGATGCAACATATGGGTAGCTGGTTATGGGAGCAAAAGTTGGAGCCAAGGGCACTTGTGTTATAGGGTTGGTAGGCACAAGTTGGATAGGGGCCGTCAAGGATGGTTGAGGAGTGGCTACGCTTGTTGATGGGTAAACGGTTACTCTTGTATTAATAGGTGCAAGAGTAGGGGGAATAGAGACTAGTAGGTTTTGGAAAGGTGTGGGGTTTGGTTGAGTGATTTGAGGTTGAGGGAGTGCTGGAACCCCCATGGAGGTAGGTTTAGATGGAGTGGCTACATTTTAAAGGTAAGACACAGTTGGGTTATTAGTAGAGGTGTTGTCTAGTGGCTGAATTGTAGGTGCAGTTGATGTGATTCTTGTGTCAACTAAGGAAGTCAGCATCCCATAGATTGGGTTGCCTAGGGAGTCTCGCGTTTGGCTATTCATGATATAGTGTTGTAAGGCTTTGACGTTAAGGTCCAAGAATCGTGCAAAATCTTGGTCCCTTTCTGGGACGATAGGAGTTTGAGGCAGGGTTGGGCGAGTAGGAGTTCTTTCAGTCTCCGAGTTGAGCTCCATTATAGGACTGGTTATAGATGGTGAAGGTGGAAGTGGTTGTTGACTAGCGTGGTCAAGAAGGGCCTTGGTTTGACTGCGTGTCAAAACCATTCAAGGTAAGAAAGGATCAAGTTTCAGAAACCTATGTTCTGTCATTCTCAAAAAACTAGAATGGATGTTTAGACAGTCAGAAAGTTGGATTTTAAGCTTGCTATTTTTTGGAAAAAAGAAAATAGACAGAGACTGACGTCGATATAAAAACAGATGTCGGTGAAGGATTCTGCCGATGTCAGTCAGATGACCGATGCCGGTACAGAAAAGTTGCCGACGTCAGTTGCAGAACCGATGTCAGTTACTATGTTTTCTAGAAACTCAGAAAAAAAGTTTTTGGAAATAAATAAGACATCTTTAGCAGCTCAAAAAGGATAGATAAAAAAAGAAAATAAGATGATGACAGATAGATCCTAGCGTTAAATCCCTAGAAACAATTTTATTAAGATCGTGTGGCTTATGCCTTAATGTGATGTTTGAGGAAGTTGGTTGTAAGAAGGTTCCTAGAATAGGTAATCTAAAGATGGTTTCAGGTATGTTAAGGTGCTCAAAAATCTGTATTAGCTTCCGTACAGGCCTGGTGCTAAGGAGCAAGCTCCCCTCACTTCACGATTCCAGTTGTTAGCTGGTCTCGCTTAGCCAAAATATACTTTCGCTATAGTTTAGACTCTGCCAGAGAATAGAGTTGGCTTTCCCCTTGGTGGTGAAATCCAAGTAGGATTGCCAGGTTGGGTAAGGTATTCGCTGGGTGATGAAATCCCAGTCGGGCCTTGTCTCAAGTGAGTTTGATGTTTAATTGAGTGCTCGTGGTTCGGTTGTGTAACATCAAGTGATCTACAATTTATTCAATATGCGTTTTACTAATTACTAAGTGTGGACTAGAAAATGCAAGCACAAGCAGAAATGTAATGCAGTATATTTTAAAGCCCCAAATCGAAATGTTAAATTAGAATGAAGACAAGTTTGAGAAAGGGTTGAAGAAAATGATTTTTTTTTTTGACTAGACTAGAAATGCAAGAAAAGAAAGAAAAAGTTCTTTTTATTTCCTGCTTATGATGTTTTTTTTTTTAAAGAAAAGAAGAAAGAGATGAAGAGGAAGAAGCCTAATGCACCTAAATGAACAAAGAAGGAAGGGAACCCAAGGAAGGCCCTAAAGGTGTCCCACCAGGCGTGCCAGAATGTTTCTATTCAAATTTTGCTTTCAATTTCAAAGGAGAGAAAATGAGAAACTTAAGAAAGAATGGTTAAGGTTTGATGTGTACCTAGATATAGTCTACGCACCGTAATCCAGATGCTGTGAGTACTCCTCTTTGGCTGTGGAGGAATGACACCTGTAAAGAAAAGAAAATTGGACAAAAGAAGGCGTTAAATGGATAGATGGTGGGTTGTCAAGTGAAAGCTTGATCCCAGAAGTATGAAAACTTCCTTAAGGGATATAAACCCACTAATCAATAAAAAGAAGTGTCTGATAAACAACAAAATGATAAAGAATTGAAATGATAAAAGATGGAATGAAAAAGGGAAGCAAAGGCTTACTTGAAATAAGATGTCGAACTGGTCACAGTCACCGGCGTCGGTTGGTCAAGGTGCCGATGTCGGTTAATCTACCGATGTCGGTTGGGGTAGTGACCGGCGTCAGTAGAAGCAAAGGTCTTTGGATGAGGTCTAGGTTGGTCTATGGTCTGTGGACAGAGTCTGGTTAGGGTCTGGGTTTATTTGAGTGGTCTTGAGACAAATTTTTGGGCTTGGTTGAATGGTCTGGGGTCTGGGTCTGAAAGTTTGATTGAATGGGCAGAGTGTATGGTCCAATAGAGGATGGAGGAAACAGGGAGGTGGATAAGTCAAGATTCGGGTCTGGCTTGGTTAACAGTCTAGTCTAGGGAGATATTGTTTGAAAGCAATAACTGAAAAGAGAATAAAAACACAGATAGTATACTTACCTGTGCCTTGTGGAAGGTGTGCTACTGATGATTCCTGTACCTGCTGTTGATGTAGCCTGTGTGGAGAACCTATTGCTGATGGAGAACTTGAAGCTATTGCTGCACCTGAGGGAGAGAGTGAGGGGCTTAACTGAGAGATTTCACAGATTGATGGATGGTCGAAGACTGAAGATTCAAGGATTCGTGATTCACTTCCAGAGATTATCTAATTTCTGATTCTAGATCTCAAAGAGTCTGAAAAATTGGTTAAGTATAACCGACGTCGGTGATTCTGCTGGCATCAGCCGACACTTGATCGATGTTGGCGGGGTTAGAACGGGCAAAAAGAGCCACTAAGCCCATTTTTCATCCACCAAGTGCACTATCCATTGGAGAATGTTGAGGGTTGGGCTAAATACACACGAGAGTTTGTTAGGCGGTTAGAGAGAAGTAGGAATACGTCTTGGGTGAGTCATAGGATGGGAATTAGTCCAAGACGAGGTGTCCTATGTGAGGTGTCATGGGTGATGTGTCCAAGGAGGGGGGGTTAATTCAACATAAGTTAATTATTTTAAATTAGTAATTGTTAGGAATGGGTTAGGAATGGACTAAGGGGGAAAGTGACCAAGGGTTAGACACTATTTTGGTGTCTACAGACATAGTTGTTATTTATCAAATTAAACTATAATTAAATGTTTATAAGGTACGTGATCCAAATAAAACTATTTAAGGTTAATATTAAAATTTCAAAATGTTAAAATATGATTTATTTATTTAAATTTTGGGTTTGGCTTGGTGTCTCATAGCCACAAGTCATATTCTAATGCCAAGCCCTTTTAACACAACCTTGTGCTATATATTTTGTCACATTTAAGATTTTTTATATCCTATAGCATATTACATTTATTTTAAAACCAAATTATAACATATACCTCATAAGGCCTATAAGTGGCATAACTTATAGTCTAATTATGTAGCTTATGTTTATAAAATTTAAATTTTAACCTTAGATTAAGGCATTAACTCAATTGTGTGTATTGATTAATTTTCATTATGTATAAGTCAATTAAATGTTCATGTTTGAGTCCTAAGTTTGTTAGGTAGAGTCAAGGTTATACTTTTACCTTTACATCATGGTCAAAATATAAATTGAATTTTCAAGTAATGATTCAAAGTATACATTAAGTAAGGAAGAATATATAACCAATAATTAAAATTTTAGACATCAGTAGTGACTAATAAGACTGACAAAGTTACTATGGAAAAACTATATTGAATTGACACATATATGGGTACCCACTAATTTTAGGATAAAATTGAAACCTAATTTTATACGCAATGAATATATTAATATTAGTGCGATAAACTTTGGATATTTATGTTAATATCTCCATTATTGATGATATTCCACACTCATCGACATACACAAACCATAGTGAGATAAATGTGATAGAACAATCATGAAAGAAGTATAAAAACTAAACATATAGTTCATAAAACATAACAAATTCATAAGAATAAAACCATTAAATAGATATATGACTAAATTAATTATAGTATACATCCTATTCTACCAACAACAATTGAGAAGTAAACAAGTTATCACAACATTCTATCTATCCATCCTAAAGTGGTATATAATACTATGTATAGTTCACTGTCGAAAGTGTTTTCATATATGTGAATTTAAATTATTATCTTACATGACAATAGTTTCTCATCTACCCAAATCTCATTGATGATGGCATCCCTTTACTAATGGGGTTTCACCTTCACTAAAATCACCCACTCACTATAGAAAAATAAGTGAATTAGCCTCATATATGGTAATTAAATCACATGATAGTTATAATCAAAATAAAAAATCAAATCCACATTATTTAATTGAATTAGATTAAAAAAATTAATGAAATAAATTCCTTTATTAATCATCACAAGCCCAATAAATCACATGAGTCAATATATGATATAAACATAATTAAATTTTCATAATAAATTATGATTTTATATAATTTAATTGTCATTAATTATTCAATTAATAAAATTAGAAAACCATAGTCAAAGCATCCCATATTGATCAAATTCAAATCCACATGGCTCACAAAATACACTTATTAAAATTTAAAATAAAAAATAGTTTTACCAAAAATTTAGGAGGTGACATATATAATTCAAGGTTGCATAAGTAGATGGTTGATGTTGTTATAGGAGTTCACATTCAAAAAATATTTTTCAACTAGGTAAAATTCATGTTAATTCTAATCATCTCCCTCAATTAAAATCAAGAGAACTGACATAAGACATAAGGAGTTAATTAATATTTCCTAGATGCTCATTTATTCTAAATTGTAAGTGTTTTAGCATGGTATAATTGTATTTGGGATTATTTATCCTTCACATATTTTGTAAAGGGTATGTATCCTAATTAGTAGAGGAAGCCAAAGTTAAAATTTTGAATGTTCTAATTAATAAATAGGTTATTATATAAAATGGTTCTAGACCATGTCTTGCACTAGTGTATACTAAAAGAAGAAATAAAATATGTACTCAATGAATCTCATGAAGGACCAGTGAGAGGCCACATGGGACCTGATGCTACTATAAGGAAAGTATATAAGGTAGTAATATACAAGTTATAATTACACCATGATGCAAAGGAGTGGGTGATGAAATGTGACACTTTATAATTTAACATAAATCCATTGAAAATAAAATTCATGCCACTCTATTTGTCATAACCATAATAAATCTATGAAAGGTTTTTCCTAGATTTCATTCAGCCATTGACAATAAGTAATTTTCACCATTACAAATACATTATAGTGGCCACTAAATACTTAAATAAATTGGTAGTATTGAGATAATTTATAAACAAATTTCCTTGATCATGGATAAGCTCATATATTAAATAATGGTGACAAGATTTGGGATCCCAACAAATCATCAGCTATAAGGGAGAACATTTCAACAACCATGTGATATAGTTCATGACTTTGGAATTATCTATTTTTCATTATATTTCAAGCCCATCCTACCCATGAACCAATGGTTTAGTATAATATATCAATAAATTATTGATATAAATCATTCAAATTCCATGCCATATAGGAGGAATCATTTAGGAAGAGCATCTACATGAAACACTATGGGCCTAAAGAATTATCTATAAAGTCACTACCAACCATACACCCTTCCAACCAATGTGTGACTAGGATTTAGTTTTAACTATGTAATATCTAGGACTAGGGATATTTATGGCCATGTAGAATAAGTTTGGGGATGATAATATCCTTAACATATGACTCCTCTACTTAAATAAACATGAAAAACATCTTGTACTTGTAAAATGGGAAACACAAGTCACCTAAAAAAGAAATAAATTGTGAAAAGATAAACATATTTAATGGATGAACTTAACATTGGAGATTTCATATTGAGATATAATAAGAAGTTTTAAATCAAATAAAGTAAGTGAAAAGACTTATTACTTAGTTCTATTAAAATATTATAAATATTTGAAAATAGAGTTATCTAGTTAGAGAATCTTAATGGGATGTTATTTAAAGGCACAATAAATAGATCTAATTAAAAATATGTAAAATGCATGTTTAAAATATAAATTTAATTGAAATAAACTCAAGTTAAGACTTTAAAAAGAGTCCATTAATAAAAATAAAGATATGATTAACTATACATGCATGTAAAAATGCTAGGAGAAAGAATGGAAAATAAATGACATGTTTAATCACCCATCATACAACCCTCTTGGGTTAGTGGAACATATGTGTAATGACCTCAAAAATGAAACTCTAATTTCTTTTCTAATTTTTCCAACAAATTATTTTACTACTTTTTGACATCTAAGTTAATCTTGTTATAATTAATATAGATATTGGTTATGTTTTCATTTTCAATTAATAAATTAGTGTAATGCAATACCATTTACAATTTTTTTGAAATATGTCATCTTTAAGTTAACTGATCCCATATTATTTTCATTGTTATACTATTGTTGACCCTCTCATTTATACTATTATCTCAGTAGGAAAAATTATTTTTGTTGTGATCAATTCACATTTTTGTTGTTGTTTATGACCATGACATTATTCATTATTTGTTAATAATTTGGTCTATGCCCGCTATTCTTGTCATGTGAATATAAATAAATATTATTTATTATTAGGTTATGATTGAATAAAGTCACTAATTTTAATATTGATTTCATGAGGTTAAACATTCTTTCCATCATATATTTATAAACATACCATAATTATTTTCATTAATTTATTAAAAATTTAATACTTGGGTAGTCAAACCAATAACACATCCTTGATACTCTTGTCTTAGTTCAATAAGATGAATATATGGGGTTTCAATTGAAAATTAATAATGTGATATTTTTTTAACATATTTTTTTCATTAAGGTAGTTTTAAAAACTTTTGTTCCCATAGTCAAAAGTTATAGGATTTCTTACTTCTTATTATTTCCTTCATATCATAATCTCAATCGATACTTAAGTTAAGATCATTTAGATTATTATCCATGTTATCCATTAAGTAATATAAATAAAAGGAAAATTTAATATTTAAGGTCCCTTCTATAATCATTAAGAAAAAAATCTTTCTTTATTAATTTGTCTTTATTTTCCTAATGATTTTATTGAGCTTTATTACCTTGTTATTGATTTAATGTAAGCTAATAGAATAGTAAAATTGTTATTTTAATTTTTTTAGTATCATGCAAAACACAAGAGTTTATTTAAATTATATTAATGAAATAATTATAAAGGGGAAATTTAACCCTTCTATTTTATTAAAGATTTCCTAATAATCGTGTTTGTATATTTAATACAACATATCAATTTGAATATGATCATAATTCATTACATAAGGAAATAGGATGACACATGGAATTATTTTATCAAATTTATCCATTTCAAGAGAAAACCCATATGTTTTACATAATATTATGATTATAATATAATATAAAATTCAATTTTCCATCCCTGAGGATAAAACCCTGCCCTCAACGTTTGAGTTGTCAATCCTCCACCAATGGAATATATCTCCCATAACCTCTTCATTTAGGTAGAAATTATCTAGAAACCACACCAAAATGGTCTTCCCTTGGGGAGGTTGGCTGAAGTTGAAGTTTGATGGAGTGGCCAAGGGTAACCCAATAAGGGTGAGGGGTTGGGGGAGATCAATAATGAAATTAGGTTGGTGGTTGTTGCCTACATGGATCTATTAGGAACTCAAACCAATCATGTCTTAGATGCCAACATATCCCTTTGGGGTAGTTATCTAGTCATCCAACTTAAGGTTAAGAAGTTATCCATCTAAGGTGATTCCTTAAATATATTAAATGTTATATCAAGTAAGGTCACATCTTCTCACACCATCAAATAAAACATTAAGGACTCTAATGGCCTCTTCCTCTCTTTTGAGGAGTAATCCATCTATCACATCTATCAGGAAGGTAATTTTAATGTAAATGGCCTAGTTAATGTAGGGGTCCTAAACCCAAACATTACTACTTATCATAGGTCTATCAATCTCTCCCCATATCACAACCTTTCTTAATTATTATTCACAAACACCTATTAATCCCTAAAGGGTTGGGGTCACATGTGTGACTTGAACAAATATCTAATTTTGAACTTCACTACATCAAGTGATATGATGTATACACTTATTAAAAATATTGTCTTGATCAATGCCATCTCTTGAGATGTCATTTCAAATTCATTCAATGAAAATTTTATCCATTTTGGATTCAATTCGAGCATTTTTAAATTTTCTTAGAATACAACCAAGATAAGAACTATATCAATGGGAAGAGATAGGGATAAACTTGAACCAATTCCCTTCATTAAGGTCTAGAAAAACTAGAAGGTATAATGCAAACTATGTAAAGGAGGGATCATTGAGTTTATGCTAAGAATTAATAGCCATGATGAAATCCTTTCCAAATATTTTGCTCTTAGATGGAAACTAACAAAGGTGATTTACAGAGGCATAAGGGTTGATGCATATCATAAGATATTATTGGCGAAGTCACAAGCATGTCATGTAAAGGCACCAAATTTTACAAGGATAAGCATAGATAGTAAGAACCAATGTATACCTTATTTGAGTCCAAAACCACTCTCCACACTAAGAAGAATGGAATTTTGAGATAAAATATGCCTAGGCATTTGTCAGACATCTACCTATAGGTAATGAAATATTTAACCCTAGAGGGCAAGTTCACCAATAATTTTTCTCATCATTTCTTTCTTCTAAATCATTTTAAGGGTCACAACATTAGAATTCCTTATTTTCTATTATTATCCCTTAAGAACATGATATTATATTTGCAATCTAATCCCAACACCGACCTCATCCACCATGGGCTCATATTCCTACTCATTAATAGGGGAAAATCCTAGGTGGGAATTAAGGTCCAAACTAATGAATGTAGTAGGGAAAAAATCTTGGCATTGAGTTTTTAAACTTTATAGAAGAATTAGCCCCATCATACCTATTTCCCAATTGGGATCTCTCATTAGGTGTCAAAATGGGTAGAAGATAAAAAAAATGGAAAAAGAAGGCCCGTATTCCCCCTCCTTAGAGGGATAATAAAATTAAACCAAAATTTAAAATCTGAGCCATGACGGATATCAAAACCACAAGGAGGGAGGATATCAAAGAACTAGATGACCCCGTATGGTCTAGAAGAGGAAGCTACATGATTTATAGAAAAAATATAGAACTCGTGTCATCAGATGGTACCCATCATGAAGGAATGAAATGTTATGAAGGAAGAAAAGAACAAGCTAAAGTAATTTAAAGTAAACTTGTAGAGGTGGTTCCTAATTTTTGGGGCTGTACATCACTCTTATAAGGAAAGTTAAGGAGGCCATAGGGGCCAACCCCAATAAATTCACCCCCCCTCAATCATTAAAATTAAGGAAAAAATAAAGGTTTTGATAATAAAAATAACATTGATATAGTCCCCAAGGCCAAGGCAAAAAATACATAGAAGGAATAGATGAATTCACACAAGGGGAAGTACAAAAAATTCAAGGTTGAAGAATAATAAGAACATGAGTGAGATTGTAATGATGGAGAATCAATTAGGCTCTAAGTAGACCTAGGGGTATTTTTAGTTCTTGTCTTTCCTCTTGTCTTGTTCTATTGTTTGCTATTTTTGATGTTTCTACAAGGTTTTGGCTGAAGACTTTTGTTGATAGATAGTTTGGGTGGCATGTTTCATTCCTATTTTTTGGATATTATTTTATGTTTACTTGTTGAATATTATGGTTTTAAGATCCTTATAAAACTTGAGTTTGACATTATAAAATAAAAAATATATAATATCCAATTCATAATATGAGGGAATTAATTGTGTAATCATATAAAATAAATGGCATTATTTTACATATTTATGATAGACTCAATCAATAATTTTCAAGTTCATCTCTCCTATCAAAAATTAACTCACTCAAGAAAACATGCATTACATAAAGTTTATAAAAAGATTTGAATGTAAAATTACCACATTAATTATCAATGTATAGGATTATATCCCATTAGATGTTTTAAATATAGGGTTTTAAATATATATCAAAATATGAAAGATAATCAGCATTACATGATTTTATACAAGGACTAAAAATTTTAATTCAATAATTGGCTCCAAAACCATTAACATTTTTTTAATTCTAAATAACAACCCTAAAAATATTCAATATTCCAAAATGAAAACAAAAAATTAATTTATGGTTTATAAATGATCTTATAATTTTTCTAATTTATGTGAAAAGAAGAGTCCTCACTAAATAATATTCTAAAGCTACACTTATGAAATGGGTTTTTATACATACCCACTATGACATGGAATCAAGGCCTAATGTACTTTCATGGAATAATAATAAAATTAAAATGAATCAAGATAATATTTATCTTACACTTCACACTAAATGCATTGTCAACTTTACAAGGATATGCCAAGAGTTGTCTCACCTGAGCACTTGGCATAGTTTTATCAATTTTGACAAGTCCTTTGACCCAAAGTGAAAGGTACTAATCCTCATACAATTTATTTGAGTTCAAACTAATTCTATGTATGCATGTACTACATAACATATAAATATATCAAATTAATTTATATAAGTGCTTATAGATACAATTCTATGTTACAATTCTAATTAGAGTATAATTAACATTATTATCAACGTTCAATAAAAAAAAATCTTACCAAGTTCTATTCTACATTTACACTACCCTCATAGTGGTGGTTCACTTTTTATTTACATAAACATATTTAGTGAACATAATATAAGTTAGGCATTATCAAAGAAGTATTTATATAAGTTATATAGATCACATTATAATAATATTACTTATATATGTTAAGGCATCTAAAAATTATCTCACACACAACAATCAACAAAATATGGTTTGGCTTACACACATATATGATTAAATATATAGGGGTGTACCTAAGCATATTGTAAATTAATTTCATATACAAAATAAATTTAACTTAGATCAAATATCAAATAGTAATAAAATGGTAAGGGTGAATTAAGTGTTGGTCTCACCTATTTATTTCCATATTAAACTCATTAGTTTTTATGTATGAAAAAATCTCAAATTCATTCATAAAATTTACCAATTAATAATATTGATACCTAATTTAGATGATCTAGGAGGATCTGGGTCACTATATCTTTCCACAGCTTAAATATGTTGCATATCCAAGCTTACGTAAAAAACTCAAAATCAACATTGAATCCCACACCTATGTGCCAATTTAAAATATCAAAATACACTTTTTTGTTACCATACAAATCTTAAAGTTTTCATACTATAGACTAAAACTCATCTGTAATGGTAGTTAGGGATGCCACAACATTCACTGATTATGAAGCAGTTGTGACGAACTCTTGTAATGATTCAAGTGATGCTTCATCTCCCTCAATTGTATATTAATGTATACTTTTATCATTTAAAAAAATGTTAGGTAGACAAGAATGAATTTTGGGAGCACATAAATACCACTCACCTAATATCTTATATGTTGTACAAAATTTATCATAATAAAAACATTTTATTATAGTTGTCATGCATAAATATTTCACAACTGAAAAACACACAAAAACATACCATTTTTTCCATAACAACAATGTTATTTAACTTTTAAGGACTTAGTGTGTGTAAATTCTAGATTATTAAATGATTTAAATATAATAAATCAAGGGAGAAACATGAAATAAATATAACCACTAATTTGTACAAGAATTGACCTAATTAATTATTTTAAAAATAGTAATTAATCACATGAGTATGTACATAACTATAAATTGACTAAGATGGATGATCTATAGGTTGAAAAATGGTTTAGAAGCTGATCTAAGTGTCACAAATAGTATCCATGTGTCAAAAACCTTCTTAAATATTAGTTCAATAACTTAGACACTAGCACATTATACTAGTGTCCACCTAGGGTGCACTAGTGTTCCCATATATAAAACTATGTCATATTTTGGGTGCACCTATGGATGGCTCTGATCTACCTATGCTTGTGTGAATGATTCTAGATTCACTATATTTTCACTATTTTTGATTTATTTATGATAAAACCTTATAACTCCATGGTGTTAGGTTATTTAAGTGGCACAAGTAGCAAAAATGTGATGTTAGTTAGGTAGGATAGATGTCCTTAACACCCCATTATGTTGATAGTTTCCTACATACCAATACCTTGAGAGGAGATCAAGACCAACTTATATCTACCAATCTAAGTGTTAGTTCAAACAAAATTTATTCTAGTATGAATTCTAGCTTGAGTGATTTGAGTGAGGCTTGAGACTATAAATATGTGTAATCTAAGCTTAGGATGGTTGTAGATGATTGTATATAGAAGTAGGGTAGAATAGGGATCAATGAACTTGATTTTACACTACTTTATCTAGGCTTATTTTGTGTGTATTTTCATTTTATTGACATCTAGTGGGTAACTAAATAAAATTAATGTCTTTATATTGATCTGGTGCTTGTGCATAGTGTGAAGTAAGTTTAGGCTAACCCTAGGTGTCTTATGAATGTATAATATATTTGTTGGCTTTGAAACTAAGAACACTAGCATGGTCCTCTGGTCACTAGCATAGTATTCTAGTGTCTAATGGGGGCATGATAGTGTCTAGGTGGTATAAACTATGGTGTTAGTGTCTCAGATCCTTAGGGGGGGTTTGCAACTAATTTTGGGATGTCTAAGGATGTGTAATACCCACATGAAATTTGGATAAGAGTTGAAAGAGGCCATAACATAGGTCTATGGTTAAGTTAGGTATGGGTGATCTCAATTGACACTCATTACACTCAAGTGACATTTTATATGATTACATTTACCCCCTTTTATTCTAGAAATGAAATAAAGTGAAATGACTAGGATAAAGGAAAAATAAGCATACCTGGACTTACCTTTGAGGTAAAGTCCATAACTATGGATATGCATTTGTGAAACATGTTACATTGTGTGTCTTAAAAATGAAACATATATAAATCAGCCTTTAATTAATATATATCAAAAGCAAATACAAAACATAGAAAATAAATAAGAGAGAGGAAAGGAATGAATACACCTCACTAGGTGCACAAATCAATGTAACAACTTAGTGACATCCTTTGTGTGTGCATGTAGATTATGATAAAATGGTGAATATTTAGGATTGAGTTGATGGATTTCTTAATCCCCATGTGTGGATGGCTCATGAAATCAATCCAATTTTGACTCCATCATTTCCCACCCCTACTCAGTGGATCTTACACTATGAATAACTTATATTGGACCTATGCATTTTCCAACCCTCATATGTAAGTGGATCAACAACTAAATTAGGATAAGACTCCATCATTTCTTACCCATGTGTAGTAGATGCATATATGACTAAAATTATATGATGTAACTAAAATTATATAATATGGCTCTATGGCCACTCAAAAAAAATGAAATGTAAAATGGCCAAAGGGCCTCTTAGGCACTTAGGAATGTAGCTCAAAGACTATATAAAAATTCCAACCACTACAGATGGAATAAGGCATCAATCTAGTGTGAAAATTTGTGAAAATGGTGTCTCAAGTATACAATGTAGATAATGACATGGATTTGTCATTCCATCTGAGATGAGGTTGTGCAAAATTGATCATGTGGAAATAATGTGTTGTACACATGCCCCTAATTTTGCTATTTATGAATATGGATTTTGGACTACGTTGTAGAAATATATGTCTGTATATATTTGAAACTAAAATGAATGTGATCATGCCATATATAATACCCATAATCTAAGTAAACTTGCATGATTTTATGTAAAATAGAGAATAATTTAAGTATAACTGATAATCTATGATTGATACTATGTAAACCTAAACTATAACTGCTATGTTCTTCTATCAAATATGGATTTTCCTATTTATGGGGATACTAAATAGTAGTGTAGTTCCTTAGATATTAGCACATTTTTCTAGTGTCCTTTGTGTTTTTTATATTCAACTGACTTTGATTTGTAGTTAACTATTTTACAATATATTTTCTTGATTTTACACTTTGTAATTCTATGTATGCGTGTTAAAAACTATACTCTTAGTGCACTCGAATGTCCTGATCTCTATGAAAAACCCATGTGAATGCCTCTTCTTTTAAGGGGAGTTATTGAACCTATGAAATAATTTCCCTCAAAATAAAATCTATGTAACTTGTGTATTAGCATGAGCATATATGATATGTGTAATATAAAATATAATATGTATACATGACATTAGAACATAAATTAATTTGAGCATAATTTGGTAATGTATGATGTATGTCATATATATCATTCACAATCAACATATTTATAAAAATATAATCATGTAAATGAATAACAAGTATGGATATAATCTAAATAACTACCTAAGGGGTGGGACATGATGTCCATTAAGGAACCTAACTAGGAAGGGGAGACACATGAGGTCCCTCATGACATCTAAAACTAAGTATGAGAGCAATAATAAAGAGACAAGTGTCATGGCCATGACACATACGTGAAAGCATACATACAAAACACATGTGGCATGCAAACTAGGCTAAGGGGCCTTAATAAAAAGGAAATGGGCATATTTCACTAAGTCTAAGAAAGAAATACATATAAGGACATGTTTAAATGTCTAAAAACATAAACAAAAAAATTTTTGGCTTAGAGCCACATATAATGACATGTTTAAATGTCCATATACACAATCAAGAAAGCATACATAAAGACATGGGAACATGTCCAAAGCATACACACAATGAAAGGAATTGACATAGAGACATAGAATAATGTCATATTCAAATTCCCTCAATTATATATAGAAGCAAAGAGACACAATCAATTCTAAAATAAGAAAGCTAGAACTGAAAGTATGCATGCACATATGATATAAATACGTATGAGTAAAGATGTACATAAGTTGAGTCTATAGTTGTAGTAGTCAATAAAAAATCTAAGTATTATAGGATTACCAAATAAGGATATAAACAATGATAAATTTTTGATATGGAGTATAGAATTATATAGTGGTAAAGTTGAAGCTATGTATAGGATGGCCTATATGGTCAAATGTATCGATGATGAATCTATGTACGTACCCCCAATGGGTGTATAGTAGCATATATAGATATGTGATGGACCCAAGTCCTATAAGAATCTAAAGACACTTGAAGAGAATAATTGAAGCATTTATGCATGATAAAACTAAACTACATTAACATAGACAACATATGTAGTACCTAGCAAATATAAGGAATGTAAACATGGAAATGCATATAATCAGAGATTTATATTATTTGAGAAAATATTTGAATGTTTTTATATTTGAAAATATTATATTATATTTTTATTTTATTAATATAATATATTTACTAGTAATTATGAAAATGAATCTAGGTACAAGGAACAAGATAAAGGAAAATATGTAAAAAAAGCATGATAAATGAAACTATGTACAAGTAAACTAGGGGTAAATGAAACTATGTACAAGTAGGTTAGAAATGAGTCAAACTATGTAGAAGGAAAGTGTTATGGATAGAAAACTATGTGATAAAAATGAATGTTACTATAATCCCAACATGTCATTGATGGGATGCCTATGTGTAACATAGGTGGGATTGCCACTTTCTAAATGGTCTATATCATAATAATTTGGGTTGTTCTAATCATATTCTTAATTTTTATTAGCAATGTCTATATTATTAATTGGGATCTTGTCGTCTAAAACTATATCCAAGTATATATTTATTTTAATACAATATTATTATAAACCCTCTTTTGAGAATGGTTAATTGCTTATCCTGATTCTGAATGTGCAATTTAAGTTCTTGATGTTTTTATAACATTATCTATGTATCTAGATATTTTGCCTTGATAAACTATATTTATGAATGATTTGCCTTAGTATGTTCCATAAATATCAATTCTTATTTACCATCATTATCAACTGAAAGAATATGAGTAGTGATGCCTTGGGCATGTTTTCCCAACCCTTAACCTTGATAATCAATCTATTATAGAATTTTTTGACCAAACCCATACTTTATTTAAAGTGGGAAATAATTTTAGAGAGGTATATTTGTATCATTCAATTTCTTTATTTGTTCTCTTTGTACTATTTCTTGTTATGATTTTGCTTTATGAACCTTTTTTTATTATGAGTTATGCTTTGCTAACCAATTTTATTTTATTTCTAAATTTGATCCCTTTTTAGTATGTTCATGTATCACTATGTGTTGATTAAATAATTTATGTTTTATAGGTTAGTCATTAGACATGATGTGTTATATATGATTTTTTAATGCCAAACATGAATATGTGTGATAACCATACATTCTATGGTATGCACAATAATATCTGGATTTCCTCACTAGATGTAGAGGAGGAAGGTTAACCAAATTATCTCTTATCATTTTATTTAAAATCTCACTTGAGATTATATTTGATATTTTAGTACTGTGTTAATCAATAGTTGTAGATACACTTTGTTTTTATTTCTTGTTTAGATATGTAATATTACTTTCCATAAATTGACTAGGTGTAGATGCATATACATGATTAACATTATTGTTCCCTAGAGGCTTTCATTTTGTAATCTAATTTTCCAATAATATAATATTTTCATGTAATATTTGATTCTAATTTTACAATTCTAAAATTATCTTGTCCATTTTTATAATTTCATACATTAGAGTCTCATAAGGGAAAACCTTAGTTACTTTTGATTAAGCATGCAAGCACACATCCTAAATGGAAAATATGGGAAGGTAAGGGTTTGAAGGATGGATAGTCTAATTGTAAAAATTTTAAATAGTAGTATATGTTACCTCACCTCTTGTAGGAGTTATATCATGGATATGGTTAGAGGGAAAGTAGCTATCACCCTCTTGGAGATGAGGAAGAAGAAAATAATATTCTTTATCCATGAAATTTGGCAATGAAACTTGGAATAGAGATTATATGGTAGAATATATCAATTATGAAACCCTAAAATAGCCACTAAAAATCAGAAATAAAAGGGTAAAAACCCTAATAACATCTAGGGCTAGGGTTTTTACACCATTCAAGGTAAGTCAGGTTCACCAAATGATTTAACTTTTAAGGACTTAGTATATGTAAATCCTAAGTTTTTAAAGGGTCTAAGTAAATTAAATTAGTGGATATATATGTAATACATATAGTCACTAATTTCTACAATAATTAACATAATTAATTATTTTTAAAATAAAAATGAATCATGTGAGTATGTACTTAGCTAGAAACTAACTAAGATAGATGATATAGAGGCTGAAAACTATTGTAAAAGTTAATTTAAGTGTTGTAAATAGGATTAAGGTGTCAAAAACCCTCTTGTATAGTAACACAGTACCTTGGATAGTAGTGTACTACTCTAGTATCTATTTAGGCTATGCTAGTATCCCTATGTATAAAACTATGTGATATTTTAGGTGCATGTTTGGCTAAGTTTGATCTACTTGTGCATGTGTGGATGAGTCTTGATTCACTATTTGTGCACTAATTTTGAATAATTTGTGAGTAAACCCTAGACTTCCATGTTGTTATGATATTTAAGTGGCACAATTATCAAAAGTGTGATGTTAGTTGCATAGGCTAGATGTCCTCAATACCCTATTTTGTTGAAAGTTGCCTACATACTAATACATTTAGAGGGGATTGAACCCAATTTAGTTATCCAAATTTAATTTTTGGTGAAAGTAAAAGTGATGATAGTATGAATGTTGGATCTAGTGATTTGATTGAGGCTTGAGAGTATGAATTTATGTCAACTGAGTTTAGGATGGTTGTAGATGAATGTATATAGAAGTAGGTAGAATACATATCAATGACCTTGATTGTGTACCACTTATTCGGGGCTTGTTTGTGTGTATTTTCATATGATATCCATATAGTTGGTAAAGGTCTAAAATTCATGTATTTATACTAATATGTTTCTTGTACAAAGTGGAAATCAAGTCTAGACAGACCCTAGGTGTCTTAGGAATTGAACAAATATATTTTGGGGTTAAAATTAGAGAAGGGACACTAGTGAACTCCCTTGGTGACTATCATAGTGTGCTATCATCCAAAAGGGCATGCTAGTGTCCAAGTAGAAGAACCTAGGGATCTAGGGCCTATATCCTTAAAGGAAGATATAAAATGATTTTGGGATGTCTAAGGATGTGTAATACTTACACAAAGGATAAATAAGGGTCAAAAGAGACCCTAAAATAGTTATAGGGCTAAGCTATGGATGGGTGGTCTCAAGTGACACTCATTACATTCAAATGACATTTTATGTGACCAAATAGTGTATAAACTTCACAAATTACATTATCTATTATCTATCCATATTTGTGGCACAATATTGTTTAACCCTTTTTATTTAGTTATGTCATAATAACCTAATAAACTATGGAATAAGATATTATAAAAGCATGCCAATTAAAATAATTCAATTTTATATTATTATAATAAATATGTTAAAATTGATAATATTATAAATATAGAGAAGTAAAATGCCAAACAAATATTTTGAAAGTTTTAATATGAAGGATAAACAATACTTATCTTATTAAATGATACACTATAAGATATAACATATATAGGTGTATAAAAATATAAAATGATGTTCTTCCTTGATTTGTTAAATTTTGGAAATTAACCTTTTGTCATCTGAGGAATTACCACCACAATATAGACTCTATTTTCAACATTTTTGTCTTATTTTTGATGTTTCTATTTGGATAAATTTATAAACTCTTATATGAAATAATAATCTATATCTTTTAGGTTTCAATATAGCCTTGTAAGTTATCATCTTGGATCTTACATACAATTTCACAAAGTTAGTCTTTTGATCAAAACCCTAAGTCCTTCAACTTGGCATGTCACCTTGAAAAATAGGGGATAGTGGGCTCAAGTAGAGTCAAATTGGCCTAAAATACCCTTTTTTCAATGATAACTACCTACATATCCATATAATCTAAATAGAGCCTCAAACTGATGAATTTATCCCCCTTATGTGGGCCTTTGTGTGAACAATTATGTAATACGTCATATGTCAGTACATATAGTGATATATCTTGTAACATAAAAAATATTTCTCATATTATACTATTTGAATGCTTTAAACTATTAAAAATACTAATCCTTTGATTTATTTTTAAATATTTAATAATAGAGTAGTATATGTTAGTTGTGTAAGTGATTTTCAATAGTGTAATGTGAGCTTGTTTGATGATTGATATATATTTCCTTATTGATAATTAATATATTTTTACTTGAATTCATACTTAAAATTATTAAATAATATCATAATATGGTTAAATAAAACACATATTCCAAATCTTACATGTCAAATGATTTAAAAATTTGATAATTGGAAAGGTATGGACACTAGTGTTAGAGATGGGACATTAGCATTGATGCTAGTGTCATAATATAGACTATAATGTCTTGTATAATATAAAATTTTCAATGATATTTAACTATTAAATTATGATATAAATCATGTTTAATATAAACTATGAGATATACAAGATCTTTTTCATCATAATATCATGTTTGAGCTATAAGATAAGTAATTAGGCATAGTGAGATGGTGAATGTGAGCCCTTTTGGTAGTGGAGAGGTCACTAACTAAAGGTTTGATCCATGATTGTTATTTTTCAAGTGTATAATATCATGTAAAATCATATTTCAATATCTAAATTCCCCTCCTATTTAATCTAGTATTGCATAAGGATGACATTACTAAGTTTCAAGGAAAAAATACATACTTTGGTGTGTACAACACACATTGCTTTGACTTGAATTCCATTTTATTTTTATTTTTTGTTTATTACCTATAACCAATATAATTTTATAATGTAATTAGTGCATATAATCTTAAAATTAAATAATTGAAAAGTTTTTAAATTAAATATAATAAGGAATAAGTGCATTATGTGTGGATGCAACCATGTTTCCCTTTGGTACCTTTATTTGGTTATGATGTTTCCTTGTTGAATCATTGGATAAATAAAATAACATATAAACCTTATATGTGTAAAAATGTAATTTCAAGGTGATCATGCTCTAAATTTTGTGCAAGGGTGAATTGTTCTAAGGCCATTTAGAGCATTGAATCTCAATCTGACAACTCAAGTGTAACCATAATATATCTATTCTAGCCAAGGTTAGGTGGTGTAGCCATTTGAACCTAAAAATGTGATTGGTTTCAAGTCCATTGAGGGTGATGAATCTATACCACACTACTCAAGGGATCTAACTTCTATAGATATATAAAGGCTCAACCAATACATCTTAGAAAGGTTGGTGCATCAATGTGGTGACAAAGGAATGAACAATCTTTATGCCCCCTCATTATATCTGATGTAAATGATGTATACTATGAACATGTATATGTTATTTGGTGAAATTTCATGGAATATACACCTATGATGTTTCTCAATCTAAAGTATTTATCAAAGTGTAACCCCTGATTTGTAAACCATGTATAATAACTACCATAAATCTAAAAACCTTTGTCATAAATATGTGAAAATAAATACCAAATAATTAAGATTGTATCTCAATTGTATATCTAAATCATGTACATTGTATAAAATTCTACCAATTATTCAAACTGTGTGTGTGGAATAATGTCTCTATCAAATTACCCCATTAATATGCCTCCACTTTTGAGTTGAGGGGAATGAAATTTTGTAGTCATCTTATCTCAAAAATATAAGATAACCAAGTCATATATATAATAATGATGTATAACATAACCATATAGTGGTATCATGTCTAAGTAGAGGTATTAATGAATAATCTAGTATCTAATTAAAAAAATCCCTAAGATTCATGATATAAATCATGGAAACATCTATAATTAACAAGAATAATCTCATAAAACAATTAATCCCACAGACAATAGCACTCAGTATCATGATAAATGCATATAAGGAGAATGCAAAAAAGGGGCATGTTTAAATGTTACACACTCTATGGGAGGACTTGTTCAAATATCCTCACAGCAAAGAATAAACACTTAAGGAATTATTTCCAACAAATAAGGAACGTTATCAAATGTTCCATAATCAAAAAAAGGTATCAAACAAGAAGTGCACTCAAGTAATCCATCTAAAAATATGAATAAGTGAAATTTAAACAACCAATATAAAGTTATCATATAATTTCTAGCATACATGTGTTATCAAAATGTCTTGTAGCATAAAATATATAACATAATGTGTAATATGTAAACATGAATATAGACATAGTATTCAATAATATATAATATCAAAATTGATTGTGTAAATTGATCATAAAAAGTTTAACTTTTATTAATCATGATCAATGTAGTATATTCCCCCAATTTAGTGTGTCATGTCAGATGGAGGAAGGTTCCAAAATTTATATTCTCATGTATCATGTATCTAGTATATACATGAATCACATAGAAGTAATCATGAAGCATGTGTGTATATAAAATAAATTATATGTTATCTATTACCATAAAATAAATAACATATATGCGAAAGATAGTAAACATGTGTATGCTAAATATTTGTGTATTTTTTATTTATTTGGATGCTTTTATATTTTTTTTATTATTTTATATTATTTTTTATTTTTGTATTTAAGTGTAATATTTAATCAAATTAATAATTTTAATAGGAATTTTAAGGGTATTTTATTCAAGTGTATCCAAGTGGTACATGCCTTTTCCAAACTTTTTTGTAATTTTGAATGGGCCTAACCAATTTGGTCTGAATTTCCCTTTCCTATCTTTATCTACATTAGTATTATTTTAATTTTATTTCAATATAGATCAAAAACATCAAACTCGCATGTCTAAAGTTTTTTTGTATGCTCACTTAACCCAATCCTAATATAATAATAAATATTCAATAGTGTGTTTGAATTTTGAACACAACTATTCCAACTGATACAATCACTTCTATCGGTATTCATTATCTTGTATAATATCCTTGAGAGAAACACACAAATATTGGATTTCAATCTCAATTGTTAGAATTGCCTTTATACCATAAACCAAAGCATAATGTGTGGATATAGTAGGTGTGTAGATGCTAGTGTAGTATGACAATAAGGCACAAACCATCTATTGATGACAATCTATACTTTACCTTTCAACTATTTTCCAAGCATTTTGAAATTATACTTATTATTAACTTTTTTTTGTCATTACCTTATGGGTAGTAGGGTGTAGAGAATGTGTGTTTAATATTGTAATAACACTTGACAATTTTATTCTTAAATGATGACACATTATATATAATAATGTATAAAGATAAACTAAATTGGTAAATAATATTGGTCATCAAAAAACTTTATATGTCATCTCTAGTGGTAAACTTAAGTATGATTGCTTCTACCCATTTGGTGAAATATTTTCTAGCTATGATTATGAATTTTTGGCCTCCTACTCATACCATATTTATTTTTCCTTTCAAATCAAATCCCCAAATGGAAAATATACATGGTGAAATAATTATATGCAAATCATGACATGGATAATTGTTTATATTTATAAATTTATAACATTCTAAACATAATTTAGCATGCTAAATTCATTATTTTTCTATTGTGTGCTAATAATAACTTTATCCTAACAATGTGGGGCATTATTTTTCCACTAAATTCTCCCCCACACTCACTAGTGTGCATCTCTAGAAGTGTGGTTATTGCCTCATCATTGCTAAGAAATCAAATTAATTATCCATTGAAACCTATTTTGAATAAGGAATCCCTAATAATGACATACTAGAGTTCCTCCCTCTATAGTTTTCATTTGTCATGCTGAGTAAATTTTTTTGGTATAAAATATTGGTATGAAAAATTACAAATATCATTATACCATTCTATATTTGATGCGATTTGTGTAAATTATAAAAAAACCAAAGCATCCATTTCATATAGTGTAATTGAAGGTGGTTGTAAATTTTGTATCATAAACTTTATGTAATCATCATTGATATTAAGAGGCATTAATGATGACACATGGCTATTGAATCAGCATGACAATTATATTTATGTGGGATAATTTTGAGAGAAAATGTGTCAAATGTTTTTCTTAAAAATATTTATACCATTTATTTATATAGAGGTAAATGATCGTATTTGGTTTGTTAAATATTTTTAACTTGAATAACAACCAACTAAGAGTCATTATAAACCTAAATATGCTTGACATGGTGTTTTTATGTGACATATAAATTGATGATCAAGGATATATATTATGATATATGTTTGATGAAAGGAAAGTCTAGTATTTAATAAAATGGCATGTGTTCCCATTTAAGGGTATGAAATATTATGCTTACACCTTCACCTATCATACATCTAGATCCATTGAATAGCATAGTCCATGTGTTACTGGTTATATGATATGATGTTAACTCATCAAGGAAAACCTCATTTATTAGAAGAGGGTGTATTAATTGAGTTGTGGATAGATGATTAACTATAAATTGGAATATTACTAATGTTTGAGATATGAACTTAAGATTAAATTATGTGAGTATCATTACCTACTTAGATATCTTTCCTACTATATGATTTTTAATCATAAAAAACTTTAAGGGGTCTTACTTAACTATAATATGGATCTCATTATTAAGAATGTAGTGTTTTAACTTACGCATGAAAAAAACTAATTCCAAATGTATGTTTTTAATTATAGTATACTTATATTCATAAAATATAAATTTATGGCTGATGTATTAAACTTATCATTCCTAGTGATTGTCATCATATTGTGTTAATAGGGCCCCTAAGGCCTCATGTGTTGTTGAAATATAAGGCAATAATGCTCTATCTAGCATTCAAATCATGAACACTTGTGGATTGGCTAAATATTATTTAATTTTATTATAAATATTATAAAATAAATTGCCCCACAAAAATTTGGTATCTTATTTTAGCAAACACATGAAAGTTATCATTTTGTTGGCTATTTTAATGATGAAATGACAAATTAACTTAATTTTGTATTATAAAAATTGTAGATGCTTCAAATTATTCAATGGTGGAATATCAATGATATAGTTTAAATTTTTTGTATCAACATTGATACCACATTGAGAAATAATATAACCCCAAAAATTTTGGAAGACACCCTAAAAACACACTTTTTTGGATTTATCCGCACATTAAAATTCCTCAAATATTCAAATATGTTTTTTAGATATATAGCATGATATTTTTAGTTTTTTTATTTTTATAATAAATCATCAACATAGTGTTCAAAATCATTATGAATGAAATCATGAAAAATGTGTGTCATTATATTTTGATATGTAGGTCCTTCATTTTTTAGTCCAAAACACACAAAAGTATTAAAAAATGTTCTCCATGATGTGGTGAATGTTATATTTTATTGATTTTCTAAGTTATTTTTTTAATTTAACTATAATTTTTTAATACGTCCATTAATTAAAATGTTCATACCCATCAATGATCATGTTGACATTAGGTAATGATAAATTATCTTTAGGACAAACTTTATTTAGATCACGATAATTTGTGGAACATTAAATGTTTCCATTATTCTTGGTGATATTTATTATATTAAAAACATAATTAAAAATTATAATTTATATAATGAATCATGCATCTAAGTTTCTTTTAAATCATTTTTCAAAAGTAGGGCCACTTTTGGATGCATCTTTCAAACATTTTGCTTGACCAATTTTATATCTATATATAGTAGTATATTGTGAATATCCATGGATGGATGAATACCAGGCATATATAATAAGACCAATAAAATAATTTTAGATAATCATGTATAAATTTATAATAATATTTACCTTCATATTGTTACATTATTGCCATTATTAATACTATTTGAGCATCTTAATTTGTTCTGTAATTATATTTTATTATTTCTTCAATACAAAATTGGAACTATCTATAATATATGGTGTAATACGAATGGTATTATGTGAACCATGTTATATATGGGTATCATCATTTTCACCAAAGTAGGAATGAGTAGAGGTGGCATGAGGAAACCTATTCTTATGATAGAAGGAAAGGAGATCCTCATATGCCCCCAAGTACTCTAAAAATAATAATCATTTAATAACTCATACAATGTGATAATAATTTTCATCAATCATATCAATATTAAAAAATTGTAGATCAGAAGTAGTGATAAGTACATGCATGTATTCTAAGTTGGGTTTTAAAAAACATGGTTGGTTATGAGTACCTTATTTTTGAGTCGTAAATTTTTATAGAAAGCAAAAGCCTTATTGATTTATATTATTTGATATGAAAATAAGTTAGGATATACCATTTTCAGTTTTACATAATACTTTTCCTTTATATCAATGTTTGATTAATTATCCACAACTAAAATCAAAATTATATGAATGTGGTGTGTAATTATTTAGTTGTGGAATCAAATCAAAATATTCAAATTGGTATATATCTATTGGGAAAGTATAAAAGAAACTTTGATGGATTAATTTTATGCATGTGTCAAAATTAGATATAAATACCTACATATCATGTATTTGGGGTCAACCCAAAATTAGGTTGTAATTAGAATATTTTAGCATAACTTTACATAAAGTAGGAAAGGTACAGGGTCCCATAGTAATGTGGAATGTTATTTATCCCAATACCTTACATGAAATATTTTCAAATCCCTTTATGTTCACACTTGATGATTTTATATGTTTGGCCTCAATTCCAAGTAAATAAATTAAAGATATATTAAAATTTTTGATTCATGAACCATTGTCCACGAGCGCCCCTTTAACCATTTTATTGAAAACATACACTTAAATATATAACAAAAAAATAGTGATTAGTAATGTGTTGGGCCATAAATCCTCATTTTAAAAATAATTTTTATGCTCTATCCATTTGATAGTATTAATCATGGAAGCCACATATGGTGTCTCTACATTTCTTGACAAGATTGATGCATGTAATGCTTCTAAAATAATATATTTTTATTGAGAAGACTTGTGTAACAAAACCAAGAGTGAAGCCTTATCAATAAAATAAATGGAAGTGCTTGTAATATTATATTAATAGTATACTTGTTTCATGCACTCCCTTTTATTATTATTAGTGATAGGTAATACCTAATTGTAAACATTATGATAATAAGGGGTATACATAAATACACTTTGTTTTAATTTACCATGTTTTTGACCCTATTTCATCATACCCTTGATTTATTTAGTAATGTATGATAGATAAAATAAAAGTCCAACCATTATGTATTATAAAATTAAGTAACTAATAGATGTATCTGTATGGAACATGATTGATTCCTTTGTAATGAAAATGTGTTTTTTATATTTTAACAATTTATAAATCAAAGAAACCCTAGGGCAAGCTAGTATTTTTCAAGAAAAAGATTCAAAGGTTGAGCATAAATTTTTTTTAACCCTCTTTGTTGGGTTAGGATGAAATATAATAATACACTATAGAATAATCTATTATAAAAGTAGGCCAATTAATTGAATTCATATTTATAATATTATGATAAATATGTTTAATTTGAAAATATACTAAATATAAACAAGTACATTACTAAAAAATATTCCAAAAGTTTTAATACAAAGGATAAATAACTATTAGATTATAAAATGATCCAAAGGTAGATATGTCAAGTATAGGTTTATAAGAAGATAGACTGATGTTTTGTCTTGATTCATCATTTCTAGAAATAAGCTTTATGTTAGTCCAGATAGTATTATCAGAATATAGAGACTATCGTAGATGATTTTGTCCTAGTTTTGATTATTATTTATGGATCAAGGTACATAGTGTTTTATATAAAATCCACATATGCATATTAGGTTTCATTGTCACCTTGTAAGTTATTATCTCAAGTTGTGTACACATGTTCCAAGAATTACTTTTTTGTTCAAAACCCTAGGGCCTTCAACTTTTCATGTCACCTTGAAAAATAGGGTTAGTAGGCTCAAGTTAAGTTAATTTGACCTCAAATTCCATTATGCCAATTATTTCTACCTATGTATCCATATACTCTAAAGAGGACCTCAAACTGATGTATTTATCCCTTTATGTGGGTTTGTGTGTGAAAAATTATGTAATATGCCATATACAAGTGAATGTATTGATATAGCCTGTAACTTGACAAATATTTATCATGGGTTTATATTTTAATGCTTAATAAATATAATAAGACTCCTCATATGACCAATTTTGAAATATGTATGAATAGGATAGTATAGCTCAGTTCTACAAGTGATTTTCAGTAGTGTAGTGTGAGCTTGGTTGTTGATTAATAGATATTACTTGATTGATAATGAATGTAATTTTATTTATATTTATACCACATATTTTTAAATAATATCATGGGAAGGTTAAATAAAACACATATCCTAACTCATAAATGTCAAAATATGTACATATTTAATTATTTAGAAGGTAGGGACACTAGTATCGATGTTAATCTCTTAATCTAGATAGTAGTGTCATGTATACTAGAAATTTGTTGAGGATATATAACTATTAAAGTAATATATATTTTGGTTTATACATATAATATGAGCTACATATTATAATGGTCATCAAAATATCATGGTTAGACTATAGGATAAGTAGTTAGTCATAGTGAAAAGGAAAACACGAGCCCATTTGTAAATGAGGAGGTCATAAAATGAAGGGTTAAGACATGATTGGTATTTTTCAAGTGTAAAATAATATAATATCATGTAAAATTATAAAACCAAAGTTATATTTAAAACAAATAAATCCCATGCATCATCATAATTCAACATAAAGATATAGATAAAGTGAATACTCTCTTTTAAAGGCATGATACATCATTCAATACCATAAATTAAAAATGTAGAACAAAATATATGAATATTATAACATAGTTAAAATAATGATAAACAAAGAATCTATCGCACATTAAAAATATCCTATCCAATTATGTTCCCTTTGATAATAAAACATTGAATCAAGAAACTCATACTATATGATTTTTATAGGAATGATAAATAAAATTATTAGATGAATAAAATAATTATTGAGATATGTAACTTGGTGCCTTTATAAGCTTTGTTTACATGAATCAAAATAAAACATTTTGTGTGCTATATTTTTTATATATTTAAGATATTATTAATTTAAAGCTTTAAAATAATAAATAGGAATATCTTCTTGACTCCATAACTACCTCTCTTTTTTAAATTAATTTGGAGTGTAAATGAATAGGGATCTATAAATATGTTTATGATTCAATAATTATAATATTCATGTAACATGAATTCATTTAATTTACTTTGTAATCAAGGAGATTAAAATTTACATCATTATATTTATCCCAACTCATTAATATAAATGTTTTAATATTTACATGATTGAGAACTATAATCAATATTACGATCCCCAATGATATCTTAACAATAATAAATGTATTTAATTTTAAACCACATTAAGTTACACTAGAATTTAACACTGATACTTCTTCAAAAAAATTAGTTTTTTTTATAAATCTTAAATTTAATATTTTATACTTTCTATTAATAATTAATAGAGGCAAATTCATTAATAAAATCATATCAATTATTTATGAATGTATATCCCCTCAAAGTAGGGAGCTAGGATGCTTAGTAAGGCACTTATAATTTATTTTATTTAATATAGTTTATCTTAAGTGGACATTTTTTGTAAAGTTTTCCTAACATAAAATATTCCATTTTCACATTTTATATATTTGAACTTGACTCAAATAACTTGTAAATATAAGTCCATGCAAAATTTTAGCCTCTCCAAAATTAATCTCCTAAATAAAATAAAATCAATTAAAGTTTTAATTTAAAAAACATTAAGTTTTAATAATCCTTAAAAACATTAATTACACTCATATTTTAATAATTTATAAATCCAAATAGGCTATATACTTTTAATATGGCCATTGAATTATGAAATAAAAATATTATTAAATCCTTTCATAGGCATTTATAATTTAGAGTTTAAAATCTTTAAAATTTAAAAATTTGATCATTTACAATTTAGACTACTTGTTCTTATTGGAAACTAAGTATTATAATCATGTTCATATCTATATAATAAATTCTTATGACAACTTTATTATTGAAACAAACTTAAAAACATGATAATAAATAACAAGATTTTGATACAACACATGTGGCATATGAATAGGTGGTTCCAGTTAAAAAAAAAATACTTTATTCACACCATATAAAATATTATAAAATGAAACAATACTATTTATTACATTCATAGTGATGTTATGTGATGCAAAATATGGCTCAAATCCATTGAAATATGCATGCACAACTAAAATACTAGAAAATGTTTATTATTTATGTCTAGGGTTTTAGACATACTTAATCCACTAAAATTTACTCTCATCTATTGGGTATAACATGATGATGTCCATTTAAAGATATTAATATAAGGAAGCCAAAAATCTTTAAAAAAACATACATTCGACTACCTTTTTCCTTCATTGTACATTTGACAACTTGAATTCCATATGAGATATTTAGATTTTCTTCTACTCAATTTTAGAATTAAAATATCTTTGAAAAATTTAGAAAAGTTCATAGTCCTTTTATACTTCTCATATTCTAAAAAATAATTTATAAATTAGAATTGAATCATATTTTCATGAGAAACCAAACTGGATTGAAATGATATAATTTAAAGACTTTTCTAAGTAGTAATTTGGTACTAAACTACCAGTGATATTTTTTTTAAATTTAAATGAATATAGTTTTCAATGTTGCACACATACTGAATGATAATCATTACTTCCATGATTAGGACTGAGGATGTAACTTTCGAGTTTATAAAATTAAAATATATAATTAATCTTATTTAAATGTTGTGTTCTTTGATTTTTCCAAACAATATCAATGTATGAAGAGTCTCATGACTTGTTTCAAATTAAAATATAATTTAATAAAATTTATACCTAATTTCCATATTATTTTTGTAAGGTTATGGTGGAGACATTATAAGTGGTGTGTGGATACTCGCATTTTATAATATTTAAAATAATAAATTATCAGAGATGTTGCTAGTTCTAGATAACATGAATGCAAAGGTTAAAATCACATGGATGAAGCTTGTGCAGACCATAATGTTGTTTAAGGAAAATGAAATCACTCAAAGACAATATTTCAAGAGATAAAAAGTAATTGGATCAATACCTAATATTTTATTAAGTTAAAAAGCTCTCAAATGAGATGATTACATATAAGAATGTAAGCAACCCCCATAATAGATAAGTAACTCCTCCATTAAAGGTGGTTGACAGGGCCAAGAATATATAAGTAACTCCCATACTCAAAATACCTAGTCAAAGGAGTTACCTCTTAGTCACCCCATCAACTAGTAAACATAAAAAAGCTTCTTCTTGAAAGTAGGAAAAATCCAAGTGAGGAAAAAATCCCATAATAAATAAATATAGGAAAAAATAAAAGCCATACTCTAACACACCCTTACCCATAAGCATACCATAGGTGAGCAGTGTAAAAAATAAATGGGTCTCGATAACTAAGCCTAATATGGTACCCATGTATAAAAAATTCTCTCATAAAGCAGAGAAAAGGATAAAACCCATAGGAAAAAACTCCCTTGCAAAAAAATGAGACATAGAAGAAGTGAATAGGCTATAAGGCCACCCTAAAGATGATGTTATTATTAATGTATATTTCACCCAAAGAAGAGCTCATGTATGAATGAACTTGATCTTAGTGAAGGGTGATATCTACAACTTGATCTAAATATTGTAAAAATCTCAAGTCGATGACCTGACTAGAAATAAGCTCCCAAGTAAAATACACTTTAATCGCAATGTGTTTGTTCTACTAGTGTTGAAATAGATTCTTGCATATTTATATAGTATTCTATTTGTCATAATATATGATGGTGGGTTAACTCAATGAAATTAAAAACTTAGATACAATCCCCTAAATCTAAATAGCCTAAGTATTTATGTTAATAGCTCCCGTATACACTACCTATGTGGATGATATAGAAATAAAAAATTTCTTCTTACTAGACCAATTGATAGGACCTTAACCCAAATAAAAAATATAACTTAAAGTGGGCCTAAGATTATGAGTATCGATTACCCAATTTGAATCTATAAAACTAACCAAATCAACCTCTATGCCAAATCTATAATGAATCCTAAATCTATAAGAGCCTTGAATGTAGTGCAAGATCCTCTTAGTTTCTTTATAGTGAAACTCATGTATTTACTATGTGAATATGGAGACAAGTCCCACTGCATATGAAATATCAAACCTAGTATGATTTAGATAAATAAGGTTACTAAAAAGCTATCGATACTGAGTAACATAAACCAAAGGTGTAGAATAGTTAGCCTCAAGATTAACTACTAATATACTTTGAGTCAGAGATGGCTAATAATCAGCCTTTTAAAATTGAGCCAAAATATTAGGAGCATACTTGGGATGTACAAGTAAAATATCTGAATCAGATTGTGAAATTACAATGTTGAGAAAGTAATGTAGAAGACCTATGCTTGTCATGTCAAATATGTCCTATAGATATATCTTCATAGCTATAATAGATGATGAATAAATCTTGGTGATCAAAATATAATCAACATAAATGACCAATTTTATTAAATAATCATCCTACCATAATAATTACACATTGGGGTCTGAATGACACCTAGTGAAACCTAAAGTAAGGAGGAAGGAATCTATCTTAGCATACCAAGCTTGAGGGCCCTATTTGAGACCATATATGGATTTCCTAAGTGTTTAATGATAAAAATTGATATATATATATATATATATATATATATGAATGCACCTAGGATATGGTCTAGAATGAAATTAATATGTAAAGCATGATAGAATAACTAGATCAATGAACATAAATTTTAATATGGAAAACCTCAAAGAGGTAAAAAACCAAGATGATTATTCATATAATTTATAAACTAATAACCCCAATACAAAACAACTTCTTTCTCACTTCTTGACAAAAAAATTTAAAATATTTTCCACACAAAATATCAAATTCACTGAGTGTGTTCATAGTGAAAAATATAATAGGGGTAAGATCCTATTTATAATATATGTGAGGGGAGGTTACCATTGTATCCAATGGGTCCATCCTTACTAAGAATCATTTAATTTTATTGGTTAATAATAAATCATAATATTTTATTATTTATTTACATGAAGTTTTCACCTCATGTTTAATAAATAATAAATTATTATTATTTAATAATAAAACAAAGTATGCTAAGGTTATAAATTTTCCCACTTAGACATTAAATTTTCTAACACTCCCCCTTAATTCTAAGTGGGGATAAATGTCATAGTCACCTTAATACAATAATTATACTATGTAAACAATTTAAGGATTTAAAAATCTTTATCATGTCAAACATCACCTTTTGAAATAAAAAGAATTATAATCCATAAACTACTATAAAGTAAGTCTAGGCTAGCATGATCCTAAGACTATGTATCACAATTTATCCTGAATAATCATCTAAGCATATTTGGATACTTTTATAATATAAGGACCTCCATTAAAAAGTATGTTGTTATGTATTGGGGTACAAAATTAAAACTTCCACATGAATTTTACTCAAATCACATAACTTACACATGAATCTTACAATGATTTATAATGATGAAGTATAGAGAAGAGGAAGGAGCACATGGCCAATAGAAAGTGGCACTATCATGCACACTCCCCCTTAATAGAAACTTTGAGAAGTCCATTATTTTATGAAACTAACAAAACATGGTAGCACTAAGTGGTTTTGTGAAGATATATTCCACTTGTTCATCTCTAGGACAAAATTGTAGATCAATATCACCATTGAGAACTTTATCTTAAATAAACTGCATGTTAACTTAGATATAATTAGTTCTTTGGTATTGCACTAAATTTTTTTCCACATCTATACAACTTTGGTTATAAAAATAAAGGATGGTACTATGAAAAACATCCAAATAAAGTTATCCCAATAACCTTTACAACCACATGGATTATTTGGTAACTTTCATAGCACTTATGTACTATAATTCAGTAGAAGAGATAGAGAAAAAAGGTTAATCTTGTTTCTCCAAATGATAACACCTTCACCAAAATTAAATACATTTAGAAGTAGATTTGTGATCTATAGTATCACTAGCATGGTCAACATCACAATAACCATATAATTTATTATTATCAATGGAATAATAAAATAAACACAAATTAATTTTTCTTATGATATAATTAAGAATTAATTTACCTAATTTTTAGTGATCTAAATATGGATCCTCCATAAATCTATAAGCAACACTAGTAGTATATGAAATATCTAGCCGAGTAATGGTTAGATAAATCAGACTAACAATAAACTATCTATATAAAATATAGTTATCTTTTTCACATGTAGGTTTTAGATCAAGTTTAACACCAACTTCAATAAAAGAGGAAGAATAATTACTATCAAGAATGTTAAAATTAACAAGAAGGTTATGAACATATTGAGATTGTGATACAATAATAGAATGTTTATTTTGAAATATAGACATTCCTAAAAAATGATGTAGAATTTTTAAATCAGTCATTTCAAATATTTAACTTGGTTTATCTTTATATTTATGAATTGAACTAGATATATCATTAGTAATCAACAAATCATCAACATATAATACATATAGAATCAAATGACCATTTTCAAATTTAACAAAGAGATCATTATCAGATTACTAATTAGATAAACTCAATTATTTGAAAAAATAAGCAATTTTAGAATACCAAGCTCAATGAGATTTTTTAAACCATACAAAGATTTCTTTAGTTTGCATATATAATGTTCTCTATTAAGGTCAATGAAACCTTTATATTGAGTCATGCAAATTTATTCTTATAAATCACCATTTGTAAATGCATTATTAACAACTATTTGGTACATAACCCAACTATTTTGGATTGAAAGAGTAATGAGAAGTCTAATATTACTCATTTTTTCTACAAGAGAAATTTTTTTAACAGATTCAATCATATATATTTGAGTAATCCCACGAGCAATTGATCTAGCTTTAAACTTATCAATTTTTTAGATTGAATTATATTTGATCTTATAAAGACATATAAAACTAACAATATGCCTTTTAGGTGGGAAAGCGACAAGATCCCAATTTTGATTTTTAATTAAGGCATTAAATTTAACTTACATATCAACATTACATCTATCATCTTGAGTGCTTTCCTCAAATGATTAAGGTTCATATTAATATATAGTCATTAATGCATGATAAGAATATTGAATTATAGTTAATTTATTAAGGTTATCAACATTAAATTATTGAATTAGGGATTCTACCTATTTAGGTATTTTATATTAAACATGAAACTTAGGGGGTTCATCAGACTCTAATTTATGAAAAGTTAGATTGACTTCCTCAAGGTCATATATTTCATCACAAGGAGAAACATGAGAGTCAAGTTCATCAATAGAAGAACACTGAGGAGGTTCTGTATCATAAAAGGATTTTTCAAGAATAAGAATATTCCCATTCTCAATGATATAATGTATTGAAGGATCATACACTATTAAACCTTTTTTATTACCTCCATAGCCTAAAAAAATGCAATAATAAGAAGTGGCATTAAGCTTCTTTATTTTAAATTTAGGAATAAATATTGAAGCAAGACTACCAAAGATCTTGAGATGAACCAGACTAGATTTTTTAAGTCCATATTTCTAGTTGGGTAGAAAGATGAAAAACTTTGGTAAGGACTCTATTTAGAATATGCATAGTAATTTCATGGATTTGTCCCATAAAATTTAGGAAAATTTGTAGATTGCAACATTATTCTATCCATTTCTATAATGGTGAAGTTTTTCCTTTCAGTAATACCATTTTACTGAAGGGAATAGGGAGTTGTTAGTTCCCTTTGAATACCACAATTAATGTAAAAAAAATCAAACTCTTTACTAACATACTAACTATCATTATCAGTTCTTAATCTCTTAATTAAAAAATTATATGTATTTTCAACACCATCTTTAAATTCCTTATATTTAGACAACACGTCATATTTTTTAAATGAAAAAAGACAAGATCATTCTAGTGTAATCATTAATAAAAGTAACATAGTAAAAATAAACATGTAGAAATACAACTTTAAGAGGTCATACACAATAAATATTAATCAATTCTAAATGATGAGAGGAATTCACATCATGATTCTTGTGGAAGGGGTTAATATGTTGCCTACCATGTAAGAAACCCTCACAAGTTTCATGATGAGAGAGGATAGAAGGAAGTCTAAAATAATATTATTTTTAGATATATTATATAAAATTTTAAAAATATAATGTCATAATATTTCATGCCATAATTAAGATTCATTTTTACTATAATATGAAATAAAACATGTAGAATAAGGAGAAAAGATATATAAACCATTTTTTCAACACCTTTAGCAATCAAGGAACTAGATGGATTTCTAATGGATAAGTTGTATTTAAGTAATGTTAAATGTAAATTATCATTTTAAAGTTGAGAAAAGGATATCAAATTATTTTTAAGCTTAGGTACATAGAAAACATTATTTATAGTAACATTTAAAAACATTGATTTTCCATGTTTAATTGTTTTTATAAAAGAATTATATCCTAAGTTAATTATTTCATAGATATCTCTAGAACCACACATAATATTAGATAAAAAATTCATATGTTATGATGTAATGCTATATAAAATCCACTCATTTTCATTTGAAGTAAATAAAGCAACATACAAAACAATAACATTTGAATCTTGATTGTTATTCTGATTAAGGTTTTGATTCTTCTACTTATTTTGATTAGATTTATTTCCTTTGTTATTTTTATAAGTTTTATTTTTATTTTTATCCTTATTTTTATAATAGGTTTTTCTATTATGACCAAATTTAACACATGAATTTTAATTTCTATTAAACTTAGGTTTATGATTCTTATTACTAGATTTCTTATTTTTGTATTTACATTTAATAGAATTAGGGTTAGATTTCTAAATTTTAGTGATACTAGGAAATGTTATTTAATATGATAAGTGATATAGTGTAATTATCTTTATAATTAAAATTGGTCATAACTTTCTCTTCTTGAATCAAGAGAGTAGATAAGGTGGTAAGGTCAGGGATATCTTACTCAA